>JANEHU010002863.1:0-23145 GCA_027563435.1 Nasonovia ribisnigri | reverse complement strand
CATGATTTCTATGTGGCTGAATTATAACAATGCTGTTATCTCTCAATCTTTTCATTGATCCCGTACATAAATGTGATGAAGCTTTATTACATTTAAAGTATCTAAAAAAAAAAAGTCTTGTTACGTTGGAATTGTATTTATCTAATTTTCTTATTTTTTTTGTTTACACATTTACAATTACAATTAGAGAATAGTTTTAAAAATTTTTATTGAGAGTATGCAGCTTCTACAACGTTCTGTAGCACATAAAAAGCATATTTCAAGGTTGAAGAATTTAATGTTTTTTTTTTTTTTAATAACAATTTTATGGGACAAGCCCTTTAACATAGAAGATATAATAATAATCTTGACATCCAAAAACATAAAATAAAATAATAATATATAGGTACAATATAAATTTTAGTTTAAATTAAATGATATAATATAATACACAAATTGTGAAAAATATAATAATAATGGGTTTAACTTGAAAATAATGACAAAGCTTTCATTCTGATACAATCACGAGACAAATAAAAAAAAAAACCAACCTCTTTACAAATTAGGTTACATTTACATAACGTAAGAGCTCTAGGGAAAAAAGAATCTAATCTAATCCAACCTATCTAAAATCTATTGAAGAATAATTGCATCATTCTGATTATTAACAAACTGAATACAATTTAGTGTCATCTACAAACATTAAGACATTAACTGACAAATTAAAAACAGATGGTTAGGTTAGGTTAGAAGGAAGGAGTTTTCAGAAGGAATTTTTTTGATTGTTTTAATTATTTATGTTATTTAAATACCTACAGATTACTTAATATTAATTATTATTAATAAATACTTACGAGATTCCATTTTTACAGCCGTTACTTCTGTACATAAATCCTTCATGTTCCATTGTCAAAAAAAAAATAATTAACACAAAACCAAATATTTATAAAATATATAAAACAATATATAATTATAATTGTTGAGAATAATATGATAATTAAGTCAAGTATTTAAATGTGCGAAATGAACAGTTTTGTAATAGTAGCGACAGCTCCTTTCAACTACACCACTGACTGACTACACTGAATGACTGTCGTGTACTATAGTCGACACTGGTGTACAAATATTAATAACAAATAGGTATTTATAATTTTACTTTGTGGATATTAGTGGACATTGTGGATATTATAAAATATAAATAGATATTATAGTGCGCAACACGCACACATTTGACAATTGATTTCGGCGGGTGGGATTGTACTTGATAAGGCGACGACGTATTATATTATGTAGGTACCTTTTACCCTAGAACAATAACGTTTCCGAGAACAATGTGACACACTGACAATAATAGTTTAACAAAAGTTAAATAATTAGTTTTTAAGTTATAGCCTGAACAGTGAACACCCTTTTTTCAATTTATTTGTTTTGATGTACCTGTGTAGTTACACATGCTGAAAACGTTGGGGAAGTCTGAAATTACCGGTCAGACTTATTTTAAAGTTATAGCTATATAATTTAAATTTTTGGTATTTTCAGATACCTACGCCCGGCGTGGTCACTTTTTTTGATGCCGCGCGGCAAAATTTCCGATCGGCCTAGTAGGTGGTGTACATCAAAGGAAAGCCGTGCGGGTTGTGCCACTCGCCTGTGCCGCGTGTGTGTGGACGAATTTTCAGAAAAATGCGCGGCATCAGTATTCTTATTTTTTAAGTTTTTAAATTATTTATTAAGTATCCGGACAAACTTTTTTTCAAATGCCGCATTGTGTGGACGCGTATTTGCGTGCGGCCGTTCCGAGGGTTAAAAGCTGCTTCGTCTGGAATGTCTGGATGCGTTAGTAAGACCACTACCTATGTGATGGGTGGGTGCAGAATTAATTTTGCGATTTACTATATTATAAATTAATAATTATTATAAATACCATAGGTATATTTCAAAACCATGATAATATTAGATGGGACAAATATGCATTACGTAAACGGCAATCTCGTCATGCCGTCGTGTTGCTTTTTATTACAAAATTATCATACTAGAAATATCAAATGTCCATTGTCCGTATGCGTCAACAACGCCTTTCGTCGATTCCAAGAATCGAGACGAATCAAAACTTTACTACTTAAGAAGTACCCATGTACAAGTGTACAACAACACTTTTATTCAGGGCCGGCTAAATCGAAATAGTGCACTAGACAAAATCAAATTTTGCCGCCCCTAATAAGTAATAATATAATATTATCAGTGTTTTGAAAATGCCGTTTTCTTACTAAAATGCCAACCTAGGCGTGGGCCTATGTCGCTTACCCTTTGAGCCGGGCCTGCTTTTATTATTCTTTTTCAACAAATCACTCGAAACTTCGAATATGGCCAAGGACGCAGTGTTTGGAAAGAACGTCGTTCATACGTTCACGTTCATATTTAGTGAACGATAAGCGAACGTCACTCGTTTTTTTCAAATAGAACGTGAATGTGAACGACGTTTATATTTTTAATGAATTTGATCGATTTTTAAGACGTTCAATTTATCTATCATTTAATACATTTTTCTATGTATATTATGTATAAAATATATTATAATAATAATATTTTCCCTTTCTCTAGGCACAGTGCCCTAATATTTTCTTAATTGTATCACTAGGAAATCCTTATCTGATATAATATACCTAATTCAGATACTTTATAAATATTGTATATGCTCTAAAGTCTAAATTGTATTTTTGGGTCAAGTCGTATATTATGTTTATGAGTTTTTATATTGACTACAGGCAAACAATTCATAGAAAAAAAAGAATTAAATTAACGACCCTTTGAACACACAATTTTTTTTAAAGAACGTGAACGTGAACGCGTTATTTTGAAAAAAAACACGAACGTGAACGTGAACGAATTCATTTTTTTAGTGAACGTGAACGAATTAATTTTTTTAGTGAACGTTCCAAACACTGCAAGGACGGGGTGACATTATGACAACAACAACACCCTGCATCGGTGTCTTTGATCCACCTTCTAGTCTCTACTCTCTACCGTGTACCCATAATCTAAGGGAGATTCTGTCTATAGCATAATCAGAATTAGTCTAGCTAACACACTTGTAGGACTTAGCAGTTAGTTGGTCGTGGAGCAAGTCCTCCAAATCGCTGCCACCTGCCAGCTTAAGTCGATTCGACGATTCCCAGCATTTATAAACAGTGTAACTATAAATATTTGTCGGCAGAGACTTTTCGCTCTGCCCTCAAATTTATTTTATTTTAATAAGTAGGGCCCGGAAGTTCATGCATTTGCATGTTTTTAATGAGTGCATACAAAAGTTGCTGTATGAGCTACAAATTTGAATCACAACCTGATGAGTTCAAAAATGAAATTTTAGTTTGCATATTTTCGCATATTTTGAGGTTTTTTACATAATATGCATATTTTAAAAAAAAATTGCATTTTACTGCATTTTATTGCATTTTACCTTTGATATTTTTTTTTTTCATTAATATTTTATAGAAATTTCGGTCTTTGAGTATAAAAACCTGTTTAAAATTATTCAGGTAATACTTTAATATTATGTTATTACTAGGGCCCGGAAGTCCATGCGATAATTCATGATAGGCGATAGCCGATAAGCCAGTTATACTTCTAGCTAAATAGTATTAAAACGATAAACGGCAATTGTTATATTCTCGAATATTAAGTATTAATAAAATGGTTTAATGACTGTCGCGATTATCCATATTAATTAATAAATACATTTTGTTTGTTTTTTCCCCATATTTTAATTATTTTTTTTTACCAAAAACGAAAATAACTTGAGTTTTTCTTTTTTTTAAATGCATATTTAGCGCATATTTTATAGATTTTAAGCGCATATTTGCATGCATATTTTGATAGTTTTTTATGCATGAACTTCCGGGCCCTATTAATAAGTATTAATAAATAAAACCTTATAATATTTCAAACTTTTGTCTCCTTTGACTCATTTAAACCTCTCCTTCGTCTCGACCTGATCCACATTGCCAATACCAACCATCTGCACAAAGTAGAACTCAAATTTTAAAACTAACAACTGTTACCTACCTACTACATAGGTACCTACCTAAAAAAATTAATAAAAATAATATGAGAATAATTAAAGCATATTAAGTAGAGCACAAATGTAGGTATACTATAGCCTATATTATATAGTACCAAGTACCTACCTACCTACCTACCTACCTACCTATTTAATATCATAGAAATATATAAATTACAAAAATTAGTGCAAATACTTAATTTACTACAAAAGTCAATATACCTAAAATTAATATGATAATTTATTTAACTCATTGAATGATGAATTAAATAAACCAATATTACAGATAGAATTACCAACCAACATAAGTGTATTCACAGGTGAGTGCATATTGTATCGCACTAAAACCAAAAAAAAGAATAAGATAAGTATTTATTCATAGAACTAAATGAATTAATTATAAAATTGAAATGCTCTATTAGTTCTGGGAATCAATGTGATTATTGAGTTAATAATATTAATGATATTAAGCCGAGTCCACACGATGATAGTAAAACGCGATAGTTGCTATCGTGAAAGCTGCTATCATGAGAGTGTCACCGTGTGAACAGATTGATAGTCACTATCAAACTATTGCGATAGCGACTCTCGTACTATCAGGCGTGCTTGATAGTGTGAGAGTTGCTATCATGAGAGACGTGGTTACTATCACCAAATATCACCGTATGAACGTATCAATCAGACTATCGTGAAAGTATTTATAAACGAATTTGTTTTATTTGGAAAGCTTGTTGGAACTCAACTCCAAAAACTTCCATTACAACATGCACTAAATGTACAAAACGAAATTCAAAATTTGCTGATTAAAGAACGCCTCAAGGCTATGTCGAATCAATCAAATTTGCAGTGTCCTGATTATAATTTAATGTCCACTAATGATATATCTATGTCAATAGACCATACTGACCATACTGAAATTTTAAGTGAGAGTAATGAAGAATTTGATTATGAATATGTAAATTTAGAAGGTCAACCACAAGATGAACGACCATCAAATGTGACTCTATTCTATAATAATTGGAAAAATTGAACTTGGTATTATGTGTTATGAACAATCTGTAGTATCCAAAGACTGGATTTTTTTGAATTTTAGTTGAAATAATTTATGGTTTAATAAAATCTTTCATAAATTTGTAAAGAACAAATTATAAAATATGTTAAATTTAAGACATACTATGTACCTATTTGTTAATATTACCATATGTGTTTAAAGGAAATTATTATTATATTATAATATTATAACACAGTTAACTATTATTATTATTAAGTTCTTAATCTAATGAAAGACTAAATGTTTATGCATAAATTTAAAAAAAAAATCAAATAGCTAATGATAATTTATATAAAAAAGGTTAGTTATATAATAATTTTAGCTATTTGTTTAATACTATGTTTTTAACTTTTTATCTTAATATTAATGGTACTATTTATTTGTTAATATTACCCTCTGTCAAAAATAAATGAAAGGAAATTATGCTATTACACTTTAAAGTGTATGGTGAAAATTAATAAATGTGTTTTTCTACCTGGATAAATTCTTTTAATCCTGCATATATTGCATCGAAAACATCAGGCATAAATTCACTAATAGCAGATTTTGAAACCCTGTATAAATATTGTAGAGATGTATATGAGTCTCCGGTTGCTAGAAATCTTAATGCTATTTCTAATTTAATTCTCGGTGTTAATGCCTCTCTCATAGCTGTATCTTGTTTTGAAATTTGGTCTTTAACCTGCAAAAGAACATAGGTAAATTATATGTTAATTATTTTTCATAAATATAATAAAAGTTTTGTTGTCATTACCTTTCCTAGTAAAATGTTGAACATTGATTCATTTATTCTAAGAAAATTGAAATAATTTCTCGGGTCTTCAACAGCCAACTCTTTTAACAATGTATTCGATGCTCCTAGATTATTTCTTCGCTTTATCCAATCTTTAACCCATATTTTTTTTTTTTAGATTTTTTATACCTTTTTAATTTTATTATCTCCTCAACTACACGTAATACAGCACAAATAGTTTCATTCGAAGACATTTTCAACAAAAGAAATACAATTACTATTATTAAGAATAGGTTATTAATATAATAATATTATAATTGAAGACATAATACGTTATACAAGTTTTTTTATAATATAATATAATTTATTAATTATTTCACTATCGAAGTTTACTATCACTCCTTTACCATTGTATGGATAATACCATCTATGATAGTCAACTATTGCAGTCTATCGCGATAGCAGCTATCGCGTTTTACTATCATCGTGTGGACCCGGCTTTAATAAAATTGCTTATATGATCATGCAGGCCCGATTGCAGGGTTTGATCCCCATTTATAGCTTAAATATCATAAAAAAACTTTTGAACAGAACTTAAATACTGATATTGAGAGATACTATCCGAATGCCAAACTAAAGAGGCATAGGAACAATACAGAACTTTTAAGGCTGATACATTATTAAAATCTGTACACATTCGTTTTATTAAACCTAATTTCGTATACGATTTATTTTTTATGGTATCAACATGATATTTAAAAGAAAGTTTGGAGTAAAAAATAACACATAAGTCATTAATTACATTTTACGAGGCCAGTATATACTATTAAGGTAATAGGTAGTTGGAAATTAATGTGTATACCTATATGAATTAATAAGAAAGTGGCTGGTTAGTAAATGTAATTCAATATAGCTACATAGTAGCGTCGTATTTTCGGGGAGGGATTGGGGGACCCTTGATGATTTTTTTCCAGGTATAACCATCATTTTAGTGTATTTATCGGTAATATTTCCATTATTATAAATATAAAAAAAGAGTAAGAAAACATTTTTTTGAAGGAAGGTTGGACAATTGTTTAAACTGAAACTCTTCCTACTATTAAAATATTTGTAAAAGTACTTTACGTTCAAAAAATGTTCGTAGGTTGACAACTTGGAGAGAACACATGTTATGAGGTATGAGAATAATACTTTTTGAACCAGGCGCGGCTCCGTCCAGATGAAATCAATATTGGTTTCGAATTTCGATAGGCCTCCGTGATGTACGCGTACCTACACGTCAAATAAACAGTAAATTTGTCCTTAAACGCTTGTTCTGTCGTTGACAAAAATAAATATTGATGGAGGCCTATCGATGCTAGGAATTATTTATAATTGAACATTCTTATCATGTAAAACAATACCGTTGAAAGATAAAAATTTTATCACATGATTAATGGAAAATCTAGTTTTATAGAATGATATTTTTTTGAATACAATTGTATGGAAAAAATTTCAACCAGAAAAAACAATTTTCGAACCAATTATGGAATGGAACATAATATTATATTTATTGGAAACTTAAATTTTGGAACACTATTTTAACTGTTTCTTAGGTAGAATTATTTCATTATGGAATTGTATACTTCATTAGGTATTGTAAAAAAAAATTTATAAAATTGCATATTGAAGCATAATTATTATATAGTATTTTTGCATATTTTTCTAATTTTTCAGATAATATAAGGATAATATTTGTAGTTTTTTTTATAGAATATTAGCATCATATTTTAGATGTTTTAGGAGATTATAAATCCGGACTTTAAGTCTAACATGAATTCGTATATTGTATAGTCCTGCAGTTAACGTATAGATGTTTGCAGGGTTGGGCAAGTTCCTAAATTTATTGTAACTCGTTAGTAGTCGTTACAAAAATATATACCAACCATAATCGTACAAACATTGAATATCCCCACTGGCCAGATTATAATTGTGAAAACCAAAATGAACTAATTACCTATAACCACTTATGAATTATTAAAGCACAAAAAGAACAACGTAACTTGTAACTTCCATATAAAGTTATAGGAAAATTTGTGACTAGTTACAAGTTAAATTTAAAATGAGTAACTTGTTACAATTTACAAAAGTTACCGAGTTGCATAATATAGTTACAATTACTTAATATGTATTTCCAATTTACTCATAATAATACGTGTTTCACATGAATTATTAATTTTCAAAACTATGCAGATTCCAAATAACGTGTTTTCGTTTATCCAATTTCTCAACTATATTTGTTCCTAAGAATTATTATTTTATTTATTAATTTTCCAAACATAGACAGTTCCTAATCGTATTTTTTCTACATATAATTTTAAATAATAAATATCATTAATATGTAATTTTCAATTTTCTCCAGCCAGATATTAACGTTTCTAAAAAAAATTTTATGGAATCGGTGGTGCTCCTGTAAAATTCCATTCTAAATAATAAATATAAAATTGCCTATATCAAACCCCTTAACATGAGGGTATGAAGCGGCTAAGAATAATAGGAGTATTACCTATAGACTAATAAACTAGGATTAGGATTTATGTGCGTATTTTTTTTCCTGGGAAATACGGTCCGAGAGAATACGGTCCGGGAGTATACTTTCCAGATTTATACGGTCCGTGACAATACAGTCCGCATATTTTGAAATTCCGCGATTATACGGTCCGGCATAATACGGTTCGAACAATATTTTATTCCGCACTTCTACGGTCCGCGACTATACGGTGTACGTAATTTTTTTTTCCGCGAGAATACGGTCCGGGATTATACTTTCCAGATTTATACGGTCCGTGACAATACGGTCCGCCAGTTTACATTCCGGAATTCTACAGTCCGTGAGAATACTTTCCGAGCTTATACATGCGTCCTTTCTTTTTAGGATATAGATATTCGATGGTTCTGCCTTTTTTGTACTTGGCTTCCCCTGATTTTGAAGGCTTTCCCCATTCTTGTTCTACATTTGTTTTTGAATTACTCTCTTCATTATTTATATAATGAACAAGTGCAGCAATGTGCTTACACTTATTCCCAGCTCCAGCAGGACATTCGCAAAAACAATGAGTTACATTCCTGAAGGGATCTATCTATAAATACAATTTAAGAATTAGACTAGTTACTTTTTTACATTTGATTTTTGTACCTACTTCAAATGTAACTTTATAAGGTGGCAGAGTGACTGATGTCTGCCTAATAACATAACCATTGATGGTACCATATCCATTTGGCTGCTGTACTTCAGATACTGTGTGCACATGACCACTTTCGAACAACTTAACGCCTTTATTATTTTTAAATTCACAGTTGTATGTAATGGTTCTAAAGCCACAGTTAAAGATGATATCTGGTTGAATCATTATGACGTAGTAGAAATCTCAAATCTATTATAGTATGTGTGTAATATAATATTTTCAGGTAAGTAGGCACTATGTGTATAACAGTAAACAGTAGATACAATTAAAAACAAACTTAACAAACTGAATTAATAAAATATAAATATTAAATAGTCCAACAATTTATAAACCACTTATAATCCACCCATTGATATATTTCATAGTGACAGTGAGTATAGTGACTGACTAGTGATTATGAAAAACATAACAAAAATAAATATAAGTTTTTTAATAATAATTAATATAAATAACCATGGTAAATTATTTAATTATCATACAAAAGTTGCGTGCATTCACCACTACGGTGCGCTGTTTTCCAGCGGCTGCACGGTGTCTATAATCGTTGCTACCAAGTAGTACGCAAGTTGTCTCCCCAGAGCGCTAATTGTCTTTCTGCACGGTGTCTATAGATTCACTCTAGTGTAAAACTTTCAAAGTTGGAAAACGAAGCATTATTTCAACTACCTACTTATCGTGTACACGGAAACAAATTTTATAAAAAAAAACACATCATTGTAAAATCAACACATCCGCTCAGAATCTAATATAAAACAATATATAATGTATACATAAAATTATTTATAAAAAAATGTAATAGTTATAATGTGTATTAGCTTAATGAACTATGGTTAAAAAAAAAATCGGTATATATATAGTATATTTTTATTATAATATGATGTGTGATTAGGTACTTACTTGATTCCATTTTTTTTACCATTATTGTCATATCGGTATCCATCATGGTTCATTGTAAAAGTGTGTATATATTTGAGCAGATATAATAAATATAATATTATAAATTTTGAATATTATAATTTATAATATTCAAAATTTTAAACTACCAACATTAATCCTCCTTGAAGTCTTGATGAAGAATGACAAATTTCAAAACTCAAAAATAAGAATTGTACAGTACCTATATGCAGGCACGTCACCAAGGGGGGGGCCTTAGGGGGCCTGGCCCCCTAAGAAAAGTCAGTGGCCCCGAACTGGCCCCCTCAATTTTATTTTCAAATATAATGGCGTTTGATTATTCCGAATGGCCGAATCAAACAATCGTATTAGGTAGGTACATAAATTAAATTCCAAGATTTTATTTTATAAGTCGTTATTATACTCGTCACGGACTAAAGTATCTTAATATATGCGTTAATCCGTAAAATTCGTCACTCGACAATTTGAGATAAGAGTGATAAGATTAGAGTGAATTACACGTCTAAGAATAGATTGAAAACCAGAAATTCCAAATACGGGTCTCGAACGTGCATTTGATAAACACGACCGTCGACCACAGACAACAAGACTACAATAGTTTATATTCCACTATTCCAGTAATTGTGATAGTGATCGCCATTTACTACAATAACAAATAAGCATACCTCATAAATAACCATAGGCGTGTTTACAGGTGTTGCTGGGTATGCTATAGCAACACCTGAACTTTTGTTAGATGATTTATCATACCAGTATACTAGTATACTACTAACATCAATTTGTATTTTAGTTTAAAGCACGGCTGTAGATCTACAGCTGTTGTTTAAACTTTAAAATATAAAAATCTAATATAACGTATAGGTATGGTCTATGGGTGTAATTGTTATCAATATCGTGGTTTCATAATTTCGGCATACACAGATCGGTTCTCTACAGTAGATAACCATAGTATACACCACTTTCATGAAACTATGGAACAGGAAATAAAAATTAATTGTTTTAATGTAGCACTTGATAATATGATAAGTGGGCTAAATGATAGGTTTAGTCAAGAAACTTTAGGTATTATTTCTTCTGTCGGTAATGTTTTGCAACTTAGTCCAACAGTTGAAAATATTAAACTACTCAATAAAGTACTTACAATTGACATGGATAAACTAGAACAGGAAATTAAACTTCTTAAAGGATTTACTGACATTCCCTGTGGATCTTCTACAACAACTATTGATCAATGGTTAGATTGGTTACAGCAGTTAGATCGAAAAAACATTTTTTCACATTTTTATGATGTTTTAATGACATTTTTGGTCATTCCAGTCACGTCATGTTCTTGTGAAAGGTAATTTTCTAAACTCTCTATTGTCAAGTCAAAATTTCGCAATACTATGACACAAAATAGACTTGAAGCGTTATTACTGATGTTTGTCGAGCAAGAACTATTATCAGAACTCGACTATGATAATATAATTTATGAGTTCAAAAATATCATTCCTCACAACAGACGTTTGATATTGTAATATTGTATTATTTTATATTTTCAATGTATACCTTACAATTTTTTATAATATGTTTGATTTAATTAGTTTATTTAATATTTTTAATTAGTTATAATGTGATTAATATATAAATGACCATTTACTACTCTGTTAAAATATCTAATTGATAAAATAAACAACTTTTTAATTTTTGGAACATTTTTTTGGAACTTTTTAACTTTTGTGACATTAGCAACACCTGACAAGAAAGTCTGGCCACGCGGCGTGGCCCACGTGGCCCACGCCTATGTAAATAACAATATAATATTATTGTGTATCGATTTGTATTGATTCATTATTCATAATCAGGCAGAGGCCTAGTCACAAGTAGCAATAGGTACTACAATGAAGAGAAGTATAATAAGTTATTTTAATAATCCAAAAAACTTAAAAACTGAGAAAGGTATGTACGATAATATTATACACACTTCAGGTACATTTTATCTACCCAAGTCTTATTTACCTACATTTTATATTTACTAATTATTAGACTAATTTTCTTAAAGCTGTATATTCTATCATTAATAGGTACCTACATATTATTAATCCGTAGTTTTTTAAATTTTTAAGACATTTTATTCTATTATATTGTTGAATTTGTAGTATTTTAATTTTTTAATTATTAAAATGATTATTATTTTATAGTGTTTATGTGCATTATACTCTTTGCACACTCTTATTAATCTCACCATTTAAACTATTTTTACAAAGTATAATTTAGGTAGGTAGTACTAAATATTTCTGGACTTATGGTATTTACTATTTAGTATTGTACTGTATTGTAGGTACCTGTTACCATTCGGTGGATACATTATTTTCATAAATAATTGTTTTTATTTTATTTTATTCATGGAATTTTGATTTACTTATTTATTGATCATAATATAGTTGATAATTAATAATAATTTGTACCTGCCTATTTATTATATTGTTATTATTATTATTATTATATATAATGTAACCATATAAGACTTGGATAATTTAGATAACTTAACAAAAAAATAATTTTAATAAATAATATGTAAAGTCCAATAATCATGTTTTAGTTAATGAAGATGATATTAGCAAGAAGTTATTATGTGAAGCATCTACTTCTACAGATAAAAGAGATAAATAAAGGTAAATGTTACAGTTGCACTGTTGCGCATACTTATACTTTATAATAATACTTACATAGTTTCATATTATCTACATACATATTTAATATTTATACATTTATTTATTAATACTTATTACTTTTAGATGTTGAAGATTTCAACAATAGCTTTGGTGACTTTGTGACTTGTAATTATGAAGAAGAACAACTACAAGACTCAAGTAGCAATGATAGCAACAATAGTGATGAACATGAGAGTTGTGCTACAATTGTTGATAGTGTAAATTCTTCTATAGATTCTTCCTCTTGTACACTTGAAATATCAAAAACAATACCAGGTCCAAAAGATCTTGCTCAACATTTGGATGATGGACCAAAACAACCCAAATTAGTATTTTATCCAAAAACAATGTTTTCTAACAGAATGAGACATTTTTCAGATACATGGTACAAAATGTTTAATTGGATCGAGTACAGTTTAATGGACGATGGAGTATTTTGTTTTCCGTGTCGTTTTTTTCTAAGCATTATGACTTACACACTGTGTTTATTACAATTGGATTTAAACAATGGAAAAAAGCTTTAGACAAAAGTTCAGGGTTTAAACGACATGAATCAAGTAGTGAACACAAAAAATGTCAAGTTATGTTTGTTGAATATACAAGTATGAAAAGAAAAAATATATCTGTATCAACTTTAATTAATGAAACTCATTTAAAGTTAGTAAAAGAAAATCGTAAATACATTCAGTATATTGGAAAAGCGTTGTTATTCACTGCAGTTCAAGGTATTGCTCATAGAGGGGATGACGAAAGTGAAAACAGTGTCAATCGTGGTAATTTTCTGGAGCTTGTACAGTTGCTCGAATATTTCAATGATGATTTTAAGCAAAAAAGGCAATCACTTCCAAATAATTCAAAGTATACCAGTCCTAGCATGCAGAATGAAATACTTACAGTTTTTGGTCAAATGGTACGGGATAAAATCAGTAGGTAACGAATTACAGAAATGTGAATACTTTGCAATTATGGTTGACGAAACAAAAGATATTAGTAAAACTGAGCAGTTGTCTGTAGTATTAAGATATTACCTGGATGGTATTGTCTATGAGAGATTTATGGGTTTCCGTGCTGCTGGTTCTTTATGTGCTACATCTTTATTTTCATATATTAAAGAAATACTTGATATCAGTAATGTTGACATAAACAAGTGTGTGGGACAAACATACGATGGTGCCAATGTAATGAGTGGTAAATTTAATGGCGTGCAAGCATTATTTCGCAAAGAAGTGCCACAGGCTTTATATGTGCATTGTTACAATCATCGTCTGAATTTAGTTATTGCAGATATCTGTAAAAATGTATCTGGAGTTAAAATGTTTTTTGATTTAATTGAAAGTCTGTATGTATTTATTTCTGGTTCTTCTATTCATGCTCAATTTGTTGATATTCAAAATGCCATGAAACTAATTTCAAAAGTTGAACTTAAGCGTATTTGCTTAACTCGATGGACAGCCCAAGTATTTGCATGCTTAACAATGAAAAAAGCAATTAGTCCATTACTTGTACTATTAAACAAATTAGCATATGAAAGAGGAGACCGTGCTGTAGAAGCTATAGGTTTACTTCATCAAATTGATTTTAAATTTATTTTAAATTTAGTAATGTTCTGTTATATCCTACATATGTTTAAAGGAATAAGCGATTATTTACAAAATGTAAGTGCTGAACTAGCTAATGCATTGATTTTAATATCATCTTTAGAATCAACCCTTCAAGATATGCGGTTAAAAGATACAGATACAACTTTTAGTAACATATATGCTGAAACCATTTCTATATGTGGTAAAAATAACACACCCATACCTTCACAAGATACTAATGTAAAAAGAATAAAAAAAATACCGAAACACTTTGAACAATTTATATTTACACAACAAAACTCATTAGAAGTAGAATTGTATACATCTAAAATAGATTTAAAAGTCAATCTTTATTATACAGTAATTGACTACATTTTGTTGGAAATCAAAAATCGATTTTCCAATAATAAAGATATTTTAAGTGCTGTCTCTTACTTACATCCTAGTAATGAAAATTTTTTAAGTTTTTCGCACATTCAGCCTTTAGCCGAACATTATGGGGCCAATACTGATGTACTAAAGTCAGAATTAAAGATATTACCAAACACTATAAAAAAATATGAATTACAAAATAATACAGAAATTAAAACTATGATGAAATTATTGGAGCTGTTAGAAAAATACAAGTTGGCTTTTATTGAAACTCATAAAATTGTACAAATTATCATAACTATTCCAGTTTCAAGTGCTGCATGTGAGAGAACATTTTCTTGTTTAAGAAGGCTTAAAAACTATATGAGATCTCTTATGACAAATGAAAGGTTAGTGCAGTATTTAAATATGTAAAATAATATGACTAGTAAACTCAAACAATTATACACTTCTACAAAATATGTATTATTACATATCTTTAAAAATGCTATTATGTATAATACAATTATCTAACAAAATATAAATAAAATATTTCATTCATAAATTCAAAAAATATCCCATTGAAAAACAATCAAACTGGAAATTTTTTGTTTTTGTAAATTATAAGCATCTCAATTACTTAATTAAAATTAGATACCTATGAGATAATAGTTTTGTTTATTATTTTTTGTTGTAGGTTGAATAATTTGGCACTGTTGTCTATTGAAAAACATATTTCTAAATCATTAGATTTAGATGAATTTACTAGAAGATTTGCTGTAAATCATAAAAACAGAAGACTTATTCTTGTGTAAAACTAAAATGTACCTATACCTAATATAATATAAAACCAACCAATGCAGACATTACACTGTTAAAATGTAGTAAATTTTTTTATAGATATTATGTGATAAGGAGAGGAGTGGTAGGGGGTACAAAAACATAAAGGGGCCAACAAATATTGGCCCCCTCATAGAAAAATTCCTGGCTACGTGCCTACCTATATGCTTTATAGTATAGGTATTTCATATTACATTTTATACACATATACCCGTATTGATATATATAAATTAATTATATATATAAGAGGTATAAGTAAATATTATAACTGATTTAAAATTGTTATAAAAACAAAACAAAAGAGTCTACACATTATGGTTACTTACCTTTATAGACCTACAACTGTACGGGTTACGTGGAATTAAATATTATATTATTATTTCCAAGGATCCGCTATTTCAAATTAATAAATGATACCCATTCTAGGTAACTGTTACATTAAATGTGTCTAGACTAATTAATAATAATAAATAAAATAAAATTATATAACTTAACACAAATTATTAGTTTTAATTTTTACCTTGTCTAAAGGTACCTAATACGTTTTGCCTTGCGCTATCATCACGATCTTGTCTTCTTGGTTTATTTCGACAACACTACGTTGCGATCGACAAATTTATAATTTATGCTACATATTTGCATTGTTCTAAATTATTATAGTTTTTAATAAAAATAAACAACCATGGTACCTACAGTATAAAAGTTTTTTTTTACCAATATAACTGGTATCGTCAAGTATAGAACCTAAAAATAATTATCTGTTTTAATTTATTTAATTTTTAAACACATTTACTACTATATTATGTACTTCTTGTTATTTTTTTAGTTGACATAGTATTTCAACTAAATAAAATATATCTAAGAATGAAGATCATAAAACATTTATATAATAATATATAACATAAAGTTACGTTCGTTTGGGATCTTAGGGTGTTATTAGACCTGAAACAAGACTTTTTTTTTTCTTATAGGCAATAAGTACTTGCATCTCATTTTTAGTTCAAATTCATCTCAAATTTAATTCTAAGTGCTCTTTTAACAAAATCGCGTTTTGGGAAAACAATATTTTTTGAAATTTTTCGCCGTTAACTTACAAGTGAAAGCTGTAAACTAGAATATTGTTCCAACGTTAACACGTCCTGAGCAGGCCTGTGTGCCTACATACAATGGTATATCATGATTCATGCATGATTTTTGTATGATTATATGTACATTCATAAAAAAACAGGAGTTTGTAGGGAACACGCCATGTGCCATTACATTTTGCAGAAAACATTGCATTATACAATTTCATTGTGTGTATAAAATATAATATTATAAGTACCTAAAGGCTAAACGTTATAATAGTCACCAAAAATAAAGTTTTTGAGTTATAATGAAATAAAAAATATCATTAATATTCGTTTAAACATCTAATTTTCTCCAAGTTTCAACTTAAAATAACTATAAAAAAATCTGTGCTTATATATATTTTTAGATTTTTTAGTTACAATATTACCCACTTATGAGATATCTCGTTTTAAATTTCCAAGCATTAAAAATTAAATATCTTATACATTTTGAACCGAAAAATCATTGACATAATATAAATGGACTGCGCATTCCCTATACCTTAACGTGCAATACATTGGGGCCATCATTCAGGTCATTCACCCTCAACTTGGTAATAAATTATCATGGAGGAGAGAAACAAATAGTCGTGTTTTCCAGGAGTGTTATCATAATGAAATCTAAATAATAATAAAATCATAGATAATTAAAAAAAATAATATTACGTATAATTCTTTACTAGATATTACTTAATAGTTAATATTACTTACTAGTCTAGTAGTCTTTATTCATATAGAGTAGGTATTTGATATTACCCATGTATAAAATACTAACAATAAACATAGTAGATTTTGTGTTAAATTATTAAAAGATTTATTAAGTATTTATTAAATATTAATGTTTGAAAGTACATAAAAACAAATTATATATACACATTGTTTTAAAATGCATCAGTTTTTTTTTTTTTTGTAAATTTAAATATATTGTATTTTCTATGTTCTATTATTGGTTTTTGAAATGTATGACTTTAGTTAAATAGCTTCGTATTCTGTGTTGCGGCTGACTAAGATTTTTCAGGTGATAGTTTAATCGTGTAGTAAAGAACATTTTAAAAATCATTTTTATCAACTGAAGAAGGTGGTTATTTAAAGGAGACTGTTCTAAAATATGGATATTGAGACTGGTAAAGTAATTGTTGATATTTATTTTAGATGATGCTTTTATTATTAAAAATTCAATAGGACTATTTGCTGGAAGTTTTTCTTTGTGTATTTTAAAAACCAGTTCACCAATTTTGCATAACAAAATTACATCTTTTGATGGTTTTCTAAGTCCACCTCTGTTTTTTATATCTAAAAGATTAATAGATATTCGATTACCATCTTGAATAGCATCTGAACATATACTACATTTGATTTTTGACAAAACTTTTTTGACAATAAAACCAGATATATATTCAAGCACATCAATTGAATATTCTGTGAGGTCGTCTTCATCAGACTCATTAGCACAGAGTAAATCCAAACAGTTTTCTTCACTACGTTTTGCTAAGCTTGAAACATTTAATATTGTAGTGTTGTCTAATGCTGTACAGTTAGCCCCTTCGGAAGTTTTTAATTCAGTATGAATTAGTAATTTTTTATATGCCGCCTCAAATTGCATTGCAGTAGGATTGTTGTTAAAACCGCCTTTTGCTCTGATGGCTGAAAAGAACATCTCTAAATGATCTTGTGAAATTTTATAAGTTAGAATGAAATTAAGTTCTCCTGTTTTTAATAAATCATCAAACAAATTTTCTGCACTTTTCAAACATACTATTAAGCCAATAAATCCTGTTTTTCTCTTTGAAGTTATTAACATTTCATTGTTTTGATCCTGTAATTCTTCTAAATATTTTATTGATTCAGCAATGAATAATTTTATTTGTTGTTCATTGTCCAACTTCAAAGGTTTGTTGTAAATACTTTTACTTAAAAAATTTCTAGTATTTAGGAAATCAAATATATCGTTTAATTTCCTAGCTAAATGTTCAGTAGATAGGCTGTTACAGAAATCATTGAACTTTAATTTTTCTCTACAATATTTTATGGCATCAGCAACACTTGTACTAAACAGTTGTGTAGCAAGGCGAACCTTCATTTTTTCTTTGTAATAGTTCAAGTGGCGTTGCCTAATTTTTGTCCCAGCGTGTAACTCGTTTGTTTCCTGTAAACTTACCAATTTTTTGAAATAATTCCACTCAATTATATTACCTTCAGGATCTTTCAAAATTTTCCAATCACCCAAGGTGTTTCGGCACAATTTAATCATATGACAAGGATCAAGGAATATGTGTACCCTATCATTTGTTTCTGGATGTTGGAAAAATGTAACCTACAATTTTATAGGAAAAGGTAAAGTTATCATATTCATAACTGTAATTGAGTCATTCAATTTCAAAAGGTTGTATATTCAATCTTGCTAAAATCAATATTATGTCATATTTGTATTAACATAATATGACCTTTTGCAATTGTATGACTCATTTGTAAAGAATATATTACTTGATCAATTTGTGACATGAGATTTGCTCCCAGACATTTGGCCATTGCTATATTGGAAGCAGCTCCATCAAATGTTAAGGTTTTTACTATTACTCCAGTTTCATGTAACATTTTTAAGCTCAAATGAACGACATTACATTTTTCTTGGGATGACATTCCATTGACTAAAAAATAAGCTATGGGAACTTTCCAACAGGAGTTTAAAGCAACTAGCATAATCACCAGGGCTTCTTTAGCTGTTGGTAGTCCATCACTATCCATGTAACCGTTTTCCAACCAAATTTACATTTTCTCTTATGCAAATCTCATCCATGATTATACCACAGTACAGTTTTTTATTTTTTATTTTCATTTCATCAACTTTTATTTTTATGGCATTTAATGATTCATTAGTGAATCCAGGTGAACCATCTATTGTAGCATACCATTTTCTTATGGTACTTGGATGATGGAAATCTTTTTTCCTGTTTTTTTATTTAACTGTTTTAAAATTAAGTCACTTTCAAAAGTTGGTAATGATTCCTATAAAGAAACATAATATTTATTATTACATATACACATTGACATAATATAAAAAATAATAAATAAAATAAATATTATGTCAATGCATATACATATATAAATTAATAGGATATATATAATTAATAGGATAATAAGATCAGGAAAAATCAAAGTCAATGGGAAAAATACAATAAAAATAAACAACACCTTTTTTTCAGTTTTTATTTTATTTTTATAATATGTAGGTACAATATACAAAAATATTAAACGCTTATAAAGAAATCTTTATTTTAATTTTTTTTTTCTTATACTTTTTTTATAAAAACCAAAAACATAATATAATATGATAAAAACTATAATTTGTTTATTTGACATTGGTTTTCCTAGAGATTTAAGAGGTCACCACACCCGCATATATTGTCTCCAGTCCATATTTTTTGGAAATTTTGCTACTACTTACATTACATTACTCACTAACCATTTTTTTTTTTTATTATTTACCATATCTAGACAAACATCTTTTAAGAGTTGTAACTAGTAAACAAACATTCTTTTGTCTATTTGTCATTTGCTACTGCACACAAAAATAGGAACTGGCTGTCTCCGTATTACATATGAAAAACTATTTTGCGTCGGACAGAACAGAGAAGGTACCCACATAACATTTTCCAATGTTAAAACTTCTATAAATGTTGAAGTTGAGTTGAATTTGAAGTTTCAAAAAATAAGATTCAATAATACTAATTAAAGTGTTTATTTTTAAACCTTTACATTGCAGTACATTTTTAATGCTATATAAACACTTGATTTAGATTAGATTTTAAGTATTTAAAAGTGAATTTATATCAAATGTTGAATAAACTTACTATGACTAACATTTAAATAGAGTATCATAAATAATAGGTTAGAAGGTTTACACTATCCACACATTAAATTAGAATTGGATTGTTAATGTATCCGTTCAAGTATTTATTGAATGCTTAATAAAATTTCGTCCACATTATTTGCGGTATAAATATATAGCGCTATATATAATATATATGGGGGCGTCGCTTTTTACTATAAATAATTAAATAATATAATTCATTGAGTAATGCACTAATGCGTATCTTAGTAGGTATATTTTAATTCGTGCATGATACATTGATAAATCTATTATCACTATCAGAGCCCTAATCAGCTATTCCCACACAGCATTTGGAAAATATTTATATTGTAGACATATGTTTTCTTTATGTTCTTCAAAATATGTTGGTCTAATACATTTTCACAATATGTTTATATTATGAACAAAACCATATTTTATAAATGCATGTTTAAAACATATTGTAACAATATATATATTTAATGGCCAAGAAAATATTTTAAACAACATTAAGTGAAAATATTGAGACAATGTAGATCTAAAGTTATTGATACCATATCTCATGGTTGATATACTGGCAATATGTTTATTTAATGGACAAGAAAATATTTTAAACAACATCAAGTGAAAATATTGAGACAATGTAGATCGAAAGTTATTGATACCATATATTCTGGTAGATATGCTGACAATATATTAATTTAATGGACAGGAAAATATATTAAGCAACATCAAGTCAAAATATTGAGACAATGAATATCTATAGTTATTGATAAAATATGTTCTGATAGATTATCTGACAATATGTTTATTTAAAGTTCAAGAACATATTTAGTTAAGTATAGGATGATATTCAGGGAAGAAGTTATATTATAGTTTCTTTTGAATATATTTTAACCGTAGCTCGGAGCTACGAATGGTGTTTAGGATTTTAATATTACAATAATAAATTACGATTGATCCAAATAATTATAAATAATACAAAATAATGTTTATTATTATCACTTACGAGCAAAGTATACCAAAATGTGGGACTGTCTGAGAGTTCAGGTGCGCGGGACGGTAATCGCTGTATTAATAATATATATATATAATCAGTATATTATTGTAAATAATAGATACCGCTATATAGGTACATATTATTATATATTATAATAATATATAGCTAGGTTACTCAAGTGCCTATACTCATAAGTAATTGTTACCTAATTAAAATTTAAAAAAAAAATTGACCGTAAATCCATAATTATTTTTTAGGAGCGTTTGAAGCAGTTAGAATTTTGATACAGTTTTATTATAGATAGGTAGGTATTTAAAGTTCAAATTTGGTTGAAATTTTATATTTTAACAAAGAATATCATAGGTACAAGGTACACATATTATTATATATTATATTATATTATATGTATATTTAGTTAACTAAGTACCTACATAATTTGTGTAACCATATTTTAAGAATTAAATTAAATTAATAAGCAGGTGTGTATCAATGATGTATACAGCATTACAGCTATTTTATAATACATTTACTCAAACATACATAATAATAATAATAAATAAAATACAATAATATAATATATTTAACTGGCCATTAGGCATTAATGCTTAATGCTATAATATTATATCGTATGCTATTATATAGGTAGGTTATAAGTATAGTACCTAATAGGTAGTGTCGTATATTGTAGACAGTCGTCAAAATAATATTATTTAATATGTATGTTGTAAGGGTGGGGATATTTTAAAATTATAAATTATTGAAGTAGGTCGGGCCAGCGAAGTAAGATGTGCTGAGGCGACAATAATATTTTCTATATAACGCCGCCGTAAGCGCAGGCATGAGGAGTCCGGTCGTCGCTGGTGTTCGCGGTGAGGACGCGGGTATGACGGCCGCCCGTGTGGCGGTCGTGGTACGGGCTAAGTATTTTGAACAGTAAAATTATTTAATATGTTTGTTTTATATTTTAATAAAAGTGTTTCCGACCAAAAGTTATTTTGTTCTGTTTGAGTAGTCACACAATTTTGCCGTACTTTTGAATCCTATCTGAAACCGGTTAATTTATGGTCTTTTGGTTACTCAATTGTCGGTAGAGGTATATCACTGAAAAGTGCATATACGACAGTAGGTACCTATTTTATAATTTAAATATTTTTTTCTCTAATCTATACAATACAAAACCTATTTTACAACATAATAATTTACGAATATTAATTGATTGATAATTTAAATTGTATTATTATTAAAAATCTGTGATTTCAAGTATTTTATAATCAAATAACAAAAATATTTTTAAATTTGAAGATATCTGTCCATATTCAAAACACGCACCGAACAAATTAAATATTATCATACACTATAATATTATAGTCAATATCTAGTAATTATTACTAACTATTTAAGTCATCACTAAACTATAAACACACATCAGTGGTACAGCCAAAAATTTTTTTAGGGGGTTTTTTTTTGTAATAAAATGTAACTTGTGAAGGATTTCACACTCCCTACAATATACCTAGTCATACGTCTTATTGTTTTAATAAATTATAATAATATGCATTATGCGTTTAACTTCCAAATATTTATTTAAAATAAATTGTTTTACTTTTCATAAATAATTATATATATAACTAGCTGAATAACCCGGCTTCGCCCGTGTACAGTTTTTTTGTGTAACCTACTATAATTTTTATTTTATTAGTTTTTATATTTATTACAGGCTGCTTTTAGATAAGTTTATCCTAGGTTGCCCATCAGTGCCGCAA
>JANEHU010002861.1:0-27098 GCA_027563435.1 Nasonovia ribisnigri | reverse complement strand
TAATACAAATAACAAAAAGTTCCTTGTTATTTAATTGTTTTTATATTTTTGATTTTAATTTACATTGTTTAAATTTTATATTTTGTTTTAAACTGCTTTTAATATTATTACATTTTTAACAGTTTCTTAAAAAATGTGATATAAGTAACAAAAAGTTCCTTGTTATTTAATTGTTTTTATATTTTTGATTTTAATTTACATTGTTTAAATTTTATATTTTGTTTTAAACGGCTTTTAATATTATTACATTTTTAACAGTTTCTTAAAATGTATATATTTATTTTTATCATTATAATAACTGTTAATATAGATTAGTGTATAATAAGATATAATAAGTGATACAAAAATGCAATACAATTGAGATATAATAATTTGATTATATTCTTATAATATAGTTAAACTAACAATATGATGTGATATACTGATATTATACATAATTAATACAGATGGTATTATTTTTACAATAAATGTTCAAAATATTGTACGTATCTATCTCTTAAATAATAATTATTATTATTAATGTGTATGTTATTTGGAACATTATTTACAAAGTTTATGGCTTCTTCAATTTCTATTGGTAATGGAGGTAAAGCACAATGTTGTTCTTTATCTATTGTTGCAATGTTATGTAAAATAGCTGTTGCTATAATTAAACACTGCGCTTTACTTACATTTAGCCTGATCCCAGTAGATAAAATAGGGAATCGTCGTTTCCAAACACCAAATGCTCTCTCTATAGGATTTCTAGTTCTGATTTGTGCCTCATTAAATATGTTCTCTGCTGGAGTATTTACATTTTGAAGTGGAGTAATACAAAAGATTTTCAGAGGATATCCACCATCTCCTAAGAGAATACTGTCACCGAATTCCCTGTTTTGAAAACGTGAGTATATTTTGGAATGTTGAAAAATTCGCGAATCGTGGGCTGACCCCTGCCACCGTGAAACTACATCAAGAAATTTTAGATTTGAATCACAAATTGCCTGAACATTAATTGAAAAAAACTGCTTCCTATTTCTGTATATCTCTGCGTTTAATCCACCTGTAAAACAAATGTTTTCTTATTTTATAATAACTGGAAGAAAGATAGTAATTATTATGTAGGTACATACCAGGTGACTGTATTTTTACATGCGTACAATCCAATGCACCAACAACTTTGGGAAATTTTGCAATATTATAAAAATTTTTTTTTAAATTTTGAATAGTCATTGGATCATTCGGAAATGTTAAAAATGTAGATTTCAATTCGGCTATAGCTTGTAAAACCTTCCATATATGTTTTCCAGCTGTTGTTTTATGTATTCCTGTAAAATCTCCTACTGTGATTAACATACCACTAGATGCAAGGAAACGTATTGTAATTAAAATCATTTGTGCTGGTGTAACTGCATGATTCCTGAATATATAAAATATTTTATATAATAATACTATTATTATATTGTAAGTTTCTATTATAAAAAAAAATTATACTATAGGAATCCATTCTTACCGGTCAGTAGACGATTGAATTTTGAATGTGATTAGGTCCAATACAATATTTACACATCGTTTAGTTAAACGAAATCGATTAAAAAATTCGTTCTCGTCCCACTCGAGAAAATTATCGATTCGGTTTCGAAAAATGCGTTGTTTTCTTGGCTGACCAAGTCTATTTACAAATGCAATTACAGTTTCATCATCACTTGAACTTGACGAAGAATCCATAATTGTATGCCGTTTTTTTATAAAATATATTAGTTACGTACTAGAGTTGTAGTACCTTCAACTATATTCTATATAAACTACAGTCTATTAACTGTTTAACGTTTAACTATTTAACTGTTTATTAAAATTTAAAATGTTGTTTATCAATCAATATCATAGATAAACCACACCTGATCAGCTTAAACCATATCTTGAGTGTTCCTTAAGATAAGCCGCGAAAAAGTATGGTTTATCTCTTAAACCTTAATTGAAATACGGAAAACTATATTTAAGCTTGACCTAGTCTTAAGCTTAAGCTTAAGTATACATTGAAATACCGGTCTAGTGGATACTATAGGAAGTTCATAAATAATTATAGTGCGATAGCAAATCCAATGACGAACTTATTAAGGAAAGATATAAAATTTAACTGGGATGAAAATTGTCAGCAAGCTTTCGACAAATTAAAGGAAATTCTTTGTTCGGAACCAATTTTACAATACCCAGATTTTACGAATGAATTTATTTTAACCACAGACGCAAGCGTGAAAGCGTTGGGAGCTATTCTATCGCAAGGTCAAATCGGATCTGATCTTCCGGTAGCTTATAGTTCGAGAACATTAAATAGATCGGAGCTTAACTATTCAACTACAGAGTTGGAATGTTTAGCGATTATATTCGGCGTAAAAACATTTCGACCTTATTTATATGGTAGGAAATTTATAATATTTACAGATCATAGACCGTTATCTTGGTTATTTAATTTAAAAGATCCATTATCTAAGTTAGCGAGATGGCGTATTGAACTTGAACAATATACGTATGAAATTAGATATAAACCCGGCGTACAGAATGCAAATGTAGACGCATTAAGTCGAATGTACAGTATTAGCGAAATTAAAAACGAAAGTTACGCGAATTTTATTGAAAAATCAGAAACAATGTTAATAACGAATAAAAACGTAAAGGAAGTACACGGCGAGTTAATAGATTCGCCGGTGGAATATAATATAGTATCTGAGATAGAGAAACATTATAATTTTAGATCAGGAATTAATTACGAATTAAAACAACGGTTTGGAAAAGACGAAACGTTAGAATCTAACAAAGACGTAGGCGACATTGTCAGATTTAAACACGAAGATAGATCTATAATATTTTTAATAACGAAAACAAGACAGAAGCAATTAGCAACATATGAAAACATGCATTTGGCATTATTAAATCTTAAATATTTCTGTGAGAAACATTCTTTATCTAAATTAGCAATGAATCAATTAGGACGTGAAGACGGACTAGATTGGGCCAGAACTCGATCTATGATACGTTACGTTTTTCGTAACACAGATATAGAAATAATTATTTGTACAAGATTAGAGTTCAGTGGAGAAGAAAAATTGGTTATTTTTAGACAATTCCATGACTCGAAAATAGGGGGGCATGGTGGAGTGAACAGGACGTTGAGAAAAATAAAACGACAGTTTAATGGCCAAATATGAAAAAGGAAGTGAAGGATTATATTAGGAATTGTACATCGTGTCAAAAGACCAAAACACTAATAAGCATATTCGTAGCCCTATGGTAATTACAACAACGAGTACAAAACCGTTCGAAAAAATATTTTTGGATATTGTAGGTCCGTTAATGACTACTGACAAGGGGAATACTTATATTCTTACCATTCAATGCGATCTAACAAAGTTTAGTTTGCGTAAAGCATTGCCTAACCATACTGCCAGGGCCGTAGCTGGAACAAATTTTCGGGGTGGGTTTTAAATCAAATAATATTTTCATTTTAAGTAATTAAAAAAAACACTTAAACACTTATTTAAAAAAAAATCACATTTTACTATGTTAATGCATTATAGTTATTTTAAAGTAAATTTATATTATATACAATAATTAATTAAAAAAATATTTTATAGCACAAAATCTATCTGTCGGTTTTTTCTTTGGCGAAACGATCAATAACTTCATCCGGATCGATATGAATTTGCCTATGAACACTCAAAAGAGCTAAACCTGTAAGTCGTTCTTGGCCCGATGAGTTGCGTAAATAGTTTTTTAATCTTTTCATGGTTGAAAATGTACGTTCTGGCGTAGAAGTCGAAACTGGCAATGTAGCTAAAAGCTTCAAAAGAAAAGATATGTTTGGAAAATATTCATAATTACGAATATGTTGAATACTACACGAATGAGAGAGAGCTAAATTTAAAGAATGAGCACTGCAGTGTACATAAAGTGCTGCTGGATGTAGTTTTCTAATAATTGCTTGCACTCCGTTAAAATTACCGCTCATTGATGCCGCCCCGTCATATCCTTGCCCTACCATATACTTCGAATCTATACCAAGACATTTAATAGTTTCTAAAATAACATTGGCTATATTTTTGCCAGTAGTATTTTCTACTGACACAAATTTTAAAAAATCTTCCCGTAAAATAAATTGATGTTCAGGATCTTCATCGACGTATCGAACACAAAATGACATTTGTTCGATTCGCGATACATCAGTTGTCTCGTCTACTAAAATTGAAAATGATTTAGCCCTATTAATTCTATTTACTAAACGATCTTGTATTATTTTTCCGATGATAGTGATTAAATTATTTTGTATGGTAGGACTTATGTACATAGCTTTAATTGCGCCGTTTTCAATGCGATCGGTCAACATTTTATCACCAAAGTTCATTCGCATTCGCATAAGAGCTCTAAAAGTACCATCATTATGAATTGGCTCATCTAGAGTGAGTGGCCCAGCGTCAGATGTACCACGAAGGGCCAATTCTTGACGGCCACACAATATAATAGTTTGAATAACCGGTATTAATTTTTTTTATTTTCTGCAATTTGTTTAGCACGTGCAGAATCGATTGTTTGACAAATATCTAACTCTTTGTTGCAATAAACGGAAATAAAATTTTCTGCGATAAAAACATTATTTTTATGATACTCTGTGTTGTTATGTATGTTAAAACATTCTATTGCATTTTTCCATTTATTGAAAGGTTTTGTAACCAATAATCCTGGTTTTTGATGAGCACCTTTACCGATAAAATAATGATAAAATATAGCACAATATTTACAAACCGCACCAGAATCTTGCATTTTAGTGTAACATAACCACGGAAATCGTTTAATCCAATTTAATTGAAATTTTAAATTTCTATTTCCCGACATAGGAAACGTAAACTTATCATCGGGCACCCAAACATTAGTGAGTAACTTATATTTTATTTCATCACTAACCTTTTGATCTAAACAGCAGCCAATATCCATAATATCATTTGTAGATTCCGTTGTAGTTAGTGTATCTGTAATTATTGCGGTTGATGTAGAACTTGTACTAGTTTCGTTCTCGGTTGTTTTTATTTTTTTACAAAAATAATTTGTAAGGGAATTATTACGCTTACGATTTGACATTTTATTAAAATAATCAAATAAAAAATTATACAGAAATATTTGAGGGTTACACAGCGCACACAAAACTGTTACTAATTTGTACTAAAATATTAGTAGTGGTATACTTATTTAATGTTCACGATAAAATTATTAATAATGCTATAACTGTGTACTGACACTACGGACAATATCGTGGAGTTTTTCGAGATAAAATGACAATTGACAATACGATCGATAAGACGGTATTTTATTGTTCGATAGTATATTAAGTATTTATAGACGTTTCGTCTGTCGACAAAACGTCTTTAATCTTGTATGACTTATTTAAGTATAATATAATATAATAATATTATTATTATATTACCTATATTATAGAAATCGCCATCAAACATAGTTATAATATTATTAGGTACCCAATGGCCTCATGGTAAATTATTATAATTAAGTTACTTATATAAATTTAATTTATTAGTTGTAAAATATTTCGGGGGGGTTGAACCCCTAAAACCCCCCTCATATACGGCCTTGCATACTGCTAATACAGTTGCAGAGGCATTTGTTACGAGTTTCGTGTGTATTCATGGGATACCTGATACAATTTTAACGGATCAGGGTACGGATTTCCTTAGTAAAACTTTTATGGAAGTATGTAAATTGTTGAAAATTAATAAAATTAAAACTTCAGGATACCATCCACAAAGTAATGGAAGTCTTGAGAGAAGCCACCGAACTTTGGCCGAATATCTAAGACATTACGTAGATAAGGGATTAAATAATTGGGATTAATTACTACCTTACGCGTTTTTCGTATATAATTCAATGGAGCACACGGCTACGGGTTATCAACCATATGCGTTACTGTACGGAAAAGAATTGGATATTCCGGTTAAATTGGAGGCTAATCCAGAACCTAGGTATAATTACGATGATTACCTCTATGATTTAAAACAAAAACTCCAGGAGGCACATAAGATCGCTAGGGAGAGACTTGTTAAAAGGAAAGTAAAATCAAAGAATTATTATGATAAAAAAGAGCATACTGAGGAATTAAAAATTAAAGATTCAATATTACTTAAAGACCACACACAAAGGAATAAGTTGAGTCCACTTTGGAGGGGACCATACGAGATTTTGGATATTTTAGATTCAGAAAATATAACTATATTACGAAACCGTAAGCATGTGACGGTTCATAGGAACGATGTAAAGAAATATTATGATAAAAATGACAATAATGAAGACGTTAACATTGTTGAAAATGGTGACGATATTGATAATGATAATGATAATGATAATGAAAACTAAAAAAATAAGAAATAAAATATTTTTTTTCTATAATATAAAAATTAAAATAAATATTCCAAGAGGGAAGGAAAACATAAGGAATAATGTTTTTTTAGCAATTAAAGGTTGACATATTTTAATTTAATTTCAGGGCTAGGGAACTCAATTTTGTTTTGGAATTGGAAAAAGCAATCAACACGGGGGATCACGATGAAATAACTTTCGATAAAGTTAATTTTCCGAAATGTCTATATGAGCACATACAGGTAGCAAATAGAGTGTTGAGTGTACCATTTCCAGAGCCAGAGATACAGGTTATTACACGAAGTATAGAAAAATTGTTGATTGACATGTTGGACGACGATACCAACTTTAGTAGATCATGTTGCAGAGATCTGGTTGAATACATGGATTATATACCAGAACCAGAAGGAGTATTATATTATTAGTGAAAAAGGGAAATGTGAGAAAAATATAATAATAAAACGAAAAATAAATTATATATACATTAAAATATATAAATAATAAGAAAATATAATATACTAGAATAAGTGAACAATTAGGGGGTACTGTTAAGAGTAATATGGAGTAATAAAAATAATATTGTAGATTAATATGGTTGATGGCAGCCCACGGACAAGAGGAAATTTCAGATGATCGAATTTCGGAAACCAAAATTATGTTTAAGTATACGGGAGACGAACACACAGGAAGTGTATCGGTAGAGAATATATGGAGTTAACGTAACGACGAGATTAGGATACCGTATTCTAATAACAAATACTGTAATGTGAGTTCGTTGCGACTGGTATGTAAAATCATAGAAACAGAGGGTGAAAGACAACGACTACTTAATAAAGATATAGTGTATTTAGTAGACGAAATCTGTACGGTAAAAATATATGATGCAAATAATAGACTCTATTAGACTCTATATCATCTATTAAATAGAGAAATGTTCGAAACTATAAAACTTAAAATGAAAACATACTTTTTAACATTTGAACCCATGATTAGGACGCTGAATAGGAGTCCTATAGAGAAAAATGAGAGTAGGAAGTGTGAAGAAAAAATTGAAATAACTAAACAAAGTAATAAATCTATTGATGAGAAATTAACCACAGTTGACATTAGAGGCGAAACGAAAATACTATTAATAACGGATAAAGGGAACGAATTAAAAGCTAACAAAAGTGAAACCGAACTAAATATAATCTATGAAAGCTCGACAGAAAAAATGAGAGCATACAACTTGATTGAATTAGCAAATCATACAGGCGAAGCTGAGATAGAGACAACAGATATGAATAATGAAACATTAGTTACTATAGTAAACAGCGAACAGGAGCATTTTAATACAACTATAATATCTGAACGAATGACAACAGAGGAGATAAAAGTGAACATTAAAATTGAAACTACAAATACCCGTAACACCGAACTTTTGAATGAATATACAACGGAAAGGAATTATAAAGGGAATACACCAAGTAAAAATAATTTAACCAGGTACGTCAATATATTGAATGATACAAAAGGTTCGAGCGGAAAAACGTCTTGTGTGACTGAGAAAACCTATATATATGTCTTGAGTGTGGTACTAGGAATCATAATATTTATAATGATAATAATAATAATTAGTATAACACATTATTATAAATTAATAGAAAGGAATAGATATAGATATTTAGTAACAGTAGTGTCCTGTGATTTTGAACACTATGGTAGGGAAAATGACACTGAATTATAAAATGAAAAAAAGTTATAGTAGAAAAATAATTATAAGTGTATATATAGATATAGATGGTATAGAGGATAACACGGTTCCTATTAGACATAGTGGTTGAGGTTCGCTTAACGCTATAAACGGAATATGGAAACAATACGTCATATATATAAAAAAAAAAAGAACATAAATAAAAAATTATAGGTGTTTGGTTATAATGCTAACACAAGGACTTGGAAAATGTGACTACAGTGCTTCAGAAAAAATATTGGAATGTAAGTGCAAAGGAATTAGTGAACTCGCCAATATCACAGGTGAATTTGATGACGAGTTCTATATACCAGATTTTGATTATAAAAAGAATAATGTGAATGCGATACAAATAAAATGTGAACTATCAATGAGTCCGATAATAAACTTGGAGGGTGTACTAAACGCACCAAGGACATTCTATTTACAAAAATTCTGTACAATTAACATAAAGAGCAATAATAGTGGAGGAAGTACTAGACTGATAATTATTGAAAAATCAAAACAAATAGACAATAAGAGTAGCGAAACAAGGCAGGAATTTAGGCCAAGGGACGGCATAAAACTAATTATAACAACAAACACGACGTTGGAAGAAGTCGTACCACCAATAAATCCGTATGACATTCTAGTTAAAATGGTTAAGTCCCGAGGTAACGCAAGTTTACTGGAACCAGAATCCGATGAGGAAAGAAAAGCAAGAGAAAACGTTCGTTGGAAAAAACGATTAGAAATTCTTCGGAAGAGGCCAAAATTACATTCACCAGAAAACTACGGACAAAGGTTTAATACAGTAGCAAACCACACCATAATAAAAGTTGAGGAGAATAACGTAACCAGATTACACTATGAGATAATAATAGCAACGGGTATAGCAATATTAATAATCAATATCGTACTAATATATATAATATACCAATACAAGTGCGGAGATAAAACTAGTCATAGAAATATAAGTCCAGAAGAAGATGATCACGAAAATGTGGTACCTATTAGAGGAAGTAGAATAAAAGAAAAATTTTTATTATTAAATAAGTAATTTCCAAAAAAAAAAAAACTTTCTAAACTAAGTTAACTAATGGAATTGGGTAGTTTAAAATTAGGTTATATTAAGCAAAAAGGAAAAAATAAATATATAAAAAATGTTATAGATTTAAAAAAATATAGGGTTAAATGTAGAGAAAAAAAAACAACGAAGGAAGTTTATGCTATGAAAATAACAACGTGTAAAATTCTATTGTGTGCTGTAGAGCAACCAGGAGGAGACCGGTGGGTGTTGCGATTATATTCTATTGGAACGAGCAACCTCCGAATCTCACTGGAAGCGAAACTATAGAACAATTAGAATTATTTGAGCGTATGGCGGGCTCTGCGATAAAAAGTTTCAGTGAAACCAGGGATAGAGCCTGGACATGGCCGAAGGAAGATAAATGGATGAGGTTTTTAATGGACTGTAACAGTCGAATAGCGTATTTGAAAGGACCGGAACCGAGAGGAGAATACCTGGGTTACGTGTCATATGAAAAATTATTGGAAACCAATATTAATATGTATATATATATTTTATGTTTATTTTAATAACAATCGTTCAAGGACAACTTCCATATACGGTGGAAGAATTTAAAAATCAAACAATGATGTATTATGAAAACAACGGAATAGTCAGGTTAACAGGTGCGAATTGGCAGCTGATTACGTATTTATCGTTAAAAAATTATGATAATAGATACGATAAGTTATACAATGAGATAGGTGTAATGACTAACCGATGTAAAGACAAATTGTCAGCGTATGAAATTTGTTCGAGATTCGATAATATTCTAAAAACTATGTTTAAAGAAATTTCTATCCATAGAGAAAAAATGTACGAATCAATAGGTAGATATGAAACGGGAACTACGGGGCAGACCACTACTGGTCCAAGTAGGAAAAAACGGGGACTAATGAATTTCATGGGATCCGCGATGAAAACATTATTTGGGGTATGTGATGACGATTGTGCTAAGGAGACAGTCGAGCAAATAGGTAAAATAGAAAATACTAATGAACGAATGATTCATGTGCTGAGAAATCAAACAACCGTCGTAAAATCGGCAATAACTGGTATAAGTGCCGCATCGGCTGAAATAAATAAATTATACTTAGAATTGGGGGAAAAACAAAATGTAATAAGTGAAAAAATTGGTGAATTAATAAATAATACACAAACGTTAGAAACACTCGAGTTATCAAACAGGATACATAGTATATTTACGGCACTATTGACACAGTATGCGTACGAAACGTCGACTATTAGCGCGATAATCACGGCAGCAAGGTCAGGCGTAATACACCCGAGTCTAATGACACCACGCGAATTGTCGAATAATTTAATACAAGTAAAACTAAATTTACCAATTAATTTAAATTTACCCATGGGTACGAATCCAAATGAGATATATGAATTAAGTAAAATCACTAAGATGGCGGTTTTCTACAGTGGAAGTCAAATTGTTTTTAATATTAAAATACCATTAATTCCGGATTGGGAATTGACAATTTATAGAATTTTACCGATTCCCCAACCAATAAAGACAGTCTTAAATGGTGAAATTGATACAAAACACAGTGTGATTTTGAAACCTGAGTTTCAATTCGTGGGAATAACTAAGAATCGTAAACAGTACACCACGATCACAGAAACGCAATTGTTACATTATACTGAAACAGAAATATTCACTATTTGTCCAGAATTCCAACCAATACAGCACGAATCGAATAGAGACAACCATGTGAGATATCATTATTTAAAAATCCGGATGTATTACCAAAAACTTGAGAAACAGGTATAATGATTTTATCGAAAAATATGTTCCACAAATTAAAGTATATGAATGCGTGGATTTACACCACAAAGGGGGAAACACTGACAATAACATGCCAGGGCAATCGGGAACCCTTTATATTGAAAATTAAAAATCAAGGATTAATAACACTAAACCAAGAATGTAGAGCTTACGGGGAGGATATAATACTTAACCCAACGAGAGATATAAAATCAAAATATTATGTTAATTTCATACCACAGGTAGGTGCGGGAAAATTAATATTTACGGTACCTGAGAAAATAAAGGATATAAAATTACCAAAAATGAAAATTAATTACGATCCGAGTAAATTGAGTAATGTACACGAAATGGCACATTCTTTAGACGAGGTGCAAGGTATGATAAACGACGAAATATTGAGACAATCGGGAAATGAAACAAGGGACAAATACCCATAGTTATCTGTTATATGTGACATTGGGACTATTTATTATTTCAATTATGTTACTATTGTTTATATATATAGCATATAAATGTAACTTAAGTTCATGGGCACCCGTGAACCAACCAAAGTATGATATGGTACCACTAAGTAGAAGTAAGTTCTACAATCTACGTGGAAACACAAAAAACGGAACCTATACGGGAAATCCCAGTTGTCGAAGTTAGACAGGCAAATCCAAAGGTGGAAAATATACCACCTATGATTAAGTAAATAAATAAATAAATATATAAGGAAATAAAAATTAATATAGTAATGTTAAGTGAAACAGGATAATAGTATTTCAAAAGGGTACGAGGAAATAAGGAATAAAGCATTTGAATTGAATGATTGGTGACTCGCTTAAATACTTTGATAATTTGAAAGTTATAAGAGACCAACCAACTGTTCAAGTGGGTAAGATAGAGATTCAAAATAGTAAGAGGATGGTCATAGTAAAGTTGGTCGCAGATTATATTTTACATGAGATGTGAATAGTGAAGTAGATCTGGGGACTAAGTTTGGTGTGATAACAAACATCTGATAAAAAAAAAAAATAATAATAAAATAGGTAAATAATAAGATAAAGTTAAACTAGTGTTGGGAAATCATTCTAAATATATAACGTAACTAGTAATTATATATAGGAAAAAAAAGAAATAATAAAAAAAAAAAAAAGAAAATATAATAATAATATATTGTAATAGAATAAGAATTTAATAATCATTGTATTTTTTATATTCAATAATATAATTATTCTTTTATCTATTATTCATGATTATATTAAAGAAATATCATAATTAGTAAACATGGGAGTAATCGAAATTGTAATAATATATATGCTAACTTAGATAATAAGGTAAGATTTTATTGTATTTAAAGGAACAGATAATATATTGTATTATTATACTAACACACATAAATTAACCAATATAAATGTATGAATATTGTAATCACCAAATAACTATATTATATTATATTATGTTATAGGTATCACTGTATTAATGTAAATGCGAAAGCATACATGAAAATTATATTATATATTCTAAATCGAACACTGTAACAATGTTGTAAACAAATGTATATGTATTTTGAAGAAAAAAAATATCTGTAAACATGTACACCAATTGTAAACAAGTTATGTTTAACTTGTAATTGAACTATTGTGAATTATTAGATTTTTGGATTTATTTCTATCGTTTAAGCTATATAAATAAATCTTTAAGGGGGAAGGTGCTAGGAGCCAGTGACAACGTGACCCAAAATAACAATATTAATGCATAATCGGTACAAATATACATAGGACGTTGACATGAACAATATTAATCACCATAAACACTTTTAAGAATTGAAAGGAAATTACCAAATGCAAATAAACCGCGAATTATTCTGCATAGAATAATAGAACAATAGATATATAATAATATACATATCTATCGTATATATGTATATTTTTCATATATATGGTGCCAAATTACAAGGACAACGCTAACGGGAAATATTAGGCGCCAGAATTCCGAGAATAGACAAGCATCCGGCACGTGCAAGAACCCGGATGCGCGTTATCAGTGGCTGGGGGGAGACCAACGGGATATATAAGGGACCCCGAAACAGCCTGTTTTTTAGACGTGATCTGACCAAGCTACTCTGAGCACCTTCTCGTCACTCTACTTTACGATTAAACTGGACTTAGAAATATTTCCATTAATCATCAGTTGTACTTAGAATATTTTTGTTACATTTAATATTTTACGAATAAACGTTCAGTGTTTGAATAAATAAATAACATTTAGTAGCAATACAATCTGTCTACGATTATTTTACACTTGAGTCAAGTCTTTGACCATTTCATCTGGTAACCTCGCGAGTTGGCTACTACATTGTGGCACAGCCGAGTTCAAGTACAGGGAACTGGCTGGAGCTTACTACAACTCACTAGCTTCACAAATTGTTGATGTAAGAGCAGACAATACCTCTCTTCGTAACGAAATTTCTACTCTCAACAATAGGATCGGTGTCATTGAATCTGACGTGGGTAAATTGCCCTCTTCATCTGGAGACAATATTCCACAGCTTCTTCAAGAACTATCAGAAAGAGAAAAATGTTCTTTTAATGCCATCGTCCACGGACTTATTGAATCTTCTGCTACTACACCAACTGAACGTTTATCTGATGACCTACAGCATCTGTCTGAGTCCATTCTACCACTTGCTATGTCTCTGCCTTCAGATGTGAAGATGATCAGGTTGGGTCGCACAATTGGTAAGAACCCTCGCCCATTAAAAGTCATATTTTCATCAAAGATCACTTCCCAACAATTCACTAAGGACTTTGTAACCGGTATGCGCTCTCGCGCTCCTACCGACCCACCATTATTGTTGTCTGTTGTTCGTGATCGTACATTAATGGAACGGCAACAAGTACGTCAGGTTTATGCCGATTTGGAACAGCGTAGGAAGAATGGAGAAAATAATATAGTGGTCAGACATTTCAACGGCGTTCCTTCCATTGTCCAGGCAAATAAGGATTTTCAATTAAACCATACTACTCATCGTCATGCCACCCTTGCAAAAAACTAATCAGCTTGAACAACCCAGGGACCTGTGGTGACGTCAGTCAATCATCATCATATCTCATCGATCCTCAATTTTTTCATTTGGTACCCCTGGCTTCATGTTATCTTTGTAAATTATCTGTTAATACATCTAAAGAATTTTTTGATTTTGTAAATCACTTTAAAAATAATAATCATTTGAATTCTAATCTAAATAGTCTAAACATTTTCTACCAAAATGTCCGTGGGTTAAAAACTAAATTAAGTAATTTCAGAAGTTCTATTCCCCTTTTTATTTGTTATGATGTTATCATCCTTACAGAAACATGGCTCTCTTCTGACGTCCATGACTCTGAACTTGGGCTCAATGGCTATCAAATCTTCAGGGTTGACAGAAATTATCTCAACAGTAACTACTCACGAGGAGGTGGTGTTCTCATTGCAATCAAGTCTAATATAAAAACATCTCTTATCTGTACAAACCTCAACACGCTCGAGCAAGTATATACCCTTCTGTCCACTAATTCATTTAAAATTCTTATAGGTGCAGTTTACTTACCACCTATGTCCACGCTCCCAGATTTTGAGGCCCATACCAGCTCTATCGAACACTTAATATCATCTACCAACCCTACATCTATTCTTCTCTGTGGTGATTATAATCTACCTCTTATTAAATGGTCTAATGGCAACCAAGGTCTTTTCGCATCTGGTACCATATCCAACACTTCTACTCATCTTGTCGATTCTTTCTCGTACTATAATTTTTACCAGCTCAATCAAGTGCTTAATGCCCGTGGATGCCTTCTTGACCTTGTCTTTTCTTCTTTTGACACACCTACTGTCCAACTTGCCAACACGCCAATCGTTTCCCCGGATTCTTACCACCCACCTTTGTTTGTATCTTTTCCATTTCCAACTCCGATAACTGCTCAAGACACACATAAATACCGTGATTATAAATCGGCTGATTATAAATCCATGTTCCGTTATCTAGGATCGTTTGATTGGGAAAATACTTTTTCGCTTTATTCAGTTGATGATTCTGCTGTTGTCTTTAACGATGCACTTCTAAGTTCTATAAATAAGTTTGTTCCCATTAAAGTATTTTCACCTTCTAAATTTCCTAAATGGACATCCACCGTTCTCAAAAATCTTATAATAACCAAGAAGAAAGCCCATACAGTTTATAAGCGAACCAAGTCGATATCTGATTATCTTGTTTTCTCTGAATATAGAGCAAAATGTTAACGCCAGTCAAAAGCTGATTACTCTGCTCATATTAGGCATACTGAGGAGGCTCTATCATCTTCCCCCTCCAAATTCTGGAAATTTGTAAATAATCTAAAACAGAAACCCCCAATTCCGTCATCACTCCATCTCGGTAATATTGCCTCAAATACTCCAACTGAATCAGCTAATCTGTTTTCAACTCATTTCTCCTCAACATTCAACTCTTTGACTTTCCAACTTTCACCATTTACTGGCTCATCTGACTACTTATCCTATGAACTTCCTTCCGATATAACGTTTACTGTCGACGATGTCTTTTCCGCTCTTAAATCGTTAAAAAATACCTACTCTAATGGCCCAGATGACATATCCGCTCAATGCTTGTACAATTGTCGTTTTTCTATTGCTTATCCAATTTATTTACTATTCAGGCGTTCATTAGATTTAGGTATTTTTCCTAAGGTTTGGAAAATATCCTCTATAACACCTGTTCTGAAATCTGGTGACGCTTCTGATATCCAAAACTACAGACCAATTTCTATAATACCACATATTGGTAAATTATTCGAATCGATTGTATACTCCAGAATAAAGCGTAGTCTTAATCATCTTATTATAAGTGAGCAGCATGGTTTTAGATCGCATAAATCAACCGTAACAAGTGGTGTGGCCTTCTCTTCTTATTTATCAGAAGTTATCGAACACAGAGGTCAGGTAGATGTAATCTTTACAGACTTTAATAAAGCATTTGACACAGTGGACCACGATTGCCTTATAATGGTGCTTAAGAGGACGTCGCACCCGCATGTGTTGTCTCCGTATTACACACGTACGACATACAAAATTTCCGTTCGTTAGTTTCAATAGAGTGCTGTCAGTTTTGATATTAGAGTGAATTGACTTATTATCAAACTTTGAAGTAATAACATTATCTGTGTTCTCTCGTTGGTTTTTTACGATATTTCAATTTTTAAGTGAGATATGGGTATGTAAAGTATTAATATTTTAAAATGCTCATAACTCACGTAAAAATTAAAATATCGTAAAAAACCAACGAGAGAACACATAAAATGTTGTTACCTAAAAGTTTGATAATAGGTCAATTCAATCTAATATAAAAACTGACAATACCCTATTGAAACTAGCGAACGAACATTTGCTATGTCGTACGTGTGTAAGACGGAAACAACACATGCGGGTGAGACGTCCTCTTAAGTCTTTAGGCATTGGGAATCCCCTACTATCTTGGTTGCACTCTTACATCACAGGTAGAAAACAATTCATAAAAATCAAAAATGCTGTTTCGCAGTTAGCTGTGATACCATCTGGAGTCCCTTAAGGAGGCCACCTTAGTCCTCTTTTATTTATTCTGTTTATAAACTCGATAACCAAATCGATCACAAAGGCTAAACTCCTTCTTTTTGCTGATGACATAAAAATATTCCTTAAAATAGACAATCTTAATCAATGTCATATCCTACAGTCAGAACTAGATATTTTTGCAAGTTGGGCGTACTCCATTGGTCTTAGCCTTAATATAAGCAAATGTCATGTTATGTCGTTTTCTAGGCAGCGATCTCCTATCCACCACAACTATTCCCTTAATGGCACTTCTCTTAACCGTGTCTTCCTCTATAAAGATCTTGGTATTCATTACTCACCATCATTAAATTTTGAGCACCATATAAATGTCACTGTAGGTAAAGCTTTAAAAGTATTGGGTTTTATTAAACGCAATACTAATCAGTTTTCTTCTGCTCATTGTCTCTGCACATTATACTTCTCATTAGTACGTTCTATTTTAGAATACGGTGTGGTGATGTGGCATCCCTACCTAGCTAAAGACGAACTAAGACTCGAGCGTGTTGAAAATAGATTTCTTTCCTACATTGCCTACATAATGAAGATACCTCACCCTACGCATGACTATTCCGTAATTCGTAGTTCATTGGGAATACCAATGCTGTCAACTCGTCGACAAGATGCTGATGAGCGCTTTATAACCTCGCTCCTAGGTGGCACCATAGATGCACCCGATCTCCTCTCTAAAATATGTTTTCGTATCCCTTCCTTCTTCTCCAGAAATCACGCACTCTTCCAAGTTCCAACTCACAATAGATTATACGGACATAATCACCCCTTGCTTCGTAATCTGAACAATCTTCATTTTGATTTTTAATATGTATTTAAATAATATTATTGTTATATATATGTTGTATCATAGTTTTATACTACTAAATTAAGGTAATACCATTTAGTTTATTATGTTGTGTTTTTCCATATGTTCTTATTTTGTGTGTATTTGTATTATTATATTATTGTTATATCTATTAATTTTAAACTTAATCTATCAATTTAAAATTGCCGTTTGGCGTTTATATATTATAAATAAATAAATAAATAAATATTGAAAGCAAAGAAATCACAATTCAAACCCACTTAGAAACAATAGCGACGGTAGTTGAACTTGATAAGTAAATTTGTATTTGTAACATTTATATACCAGACAGTACTCTTTTCACGTCTTCTGATATTAAAAATATAATAGACCAACTTCCAAAACCTTTCATAATAATGGGAGACTTCAACAGCCGTAATATATCTTGGGGATGTAACATCACGGACTCCCGTGATAAAACAATCGAACAATCTCTCATATTATTAAACAACGGATACCCCACCAGATACAACAGTTTTAACGGATCATTATCTGCCTTAGACCTAACCATAACTTCTTCTAATCTAGTACCTTCAATGGAATGGCAGGTCCTAACTTCTTATAGTGGAAGTGACCACTGGCCTATAAATATTTGTATCCAAAATAAAAGTACTTCATATGACTTCCCCTCTCAAATGGAACATGTCAAAATCAAACTGAAAACTTTTTTCCGAACTCATCGAACATGATTTTATTTTAAATCCAATTGACCTAAGTGCGAACATTACCCAGGAACATATTGATTCTATTGTTAACGGTTTCTCTAACATAATACTCAAAGCAGCAAACATAGCAATAGGTATTAAGTCAAGAAACAACAAACACAGAACGACACCCTCGTGGAACTTAAAATGCAACAACGCTATTAAAAAATATAAACAAACACTTAACCACTTCAAAAAACTATAGACCCGCTAGACAATATTCTTCTTAAAAAATTAAGAGCGGAAGCTAGATCACTAAAACAAGCAAAACACTATATTGGAAAAATTTTACCTTGACTATCAATCATAGAATAGACCCCTCAGCATTATGGAACAAAATTCGAACATTAAAAGGATGTAAATCTCCCCCTACTTCAGATCGACTGAGAGATAATCTTAATAAAATGTATTCATCCTCGGCCAGCGTTTCGGAAGCGTTCGCCCAATTTTTTCAAAACAACAACAGCAACCATAACTACTCTGATGAATTTTTAGCCCACAAAAATTCTTATTCATAATTACCAATAGAAACCCCATCTACCAACGAACATAGTTTTAACCTACCTCTAAACCTAAGTGAACTTCTATCAGTCCTTCAAAACAGCAAAAATAAAATCCCAGGGCCTGACAATATCCCTTAATTAATTTATTCGAAATCTTCTCGAAAATGGACTCTCGACTCTTCTCCTGATTTTCAATTTAATATGGACACAGGTACCTTTCTAAATCAATGGCGAAACGCAACAGTAATCCCCATCCCAAAACCGGGAAAAAACAAATTTGAAATTCACAACTATAGACCCATATCCCTCATAAACACCATGAGCAAAGTCCTAGAAAAAATCATTAACAAGAGACTCATCTGGTTCCTTGAATCGACAAATCGAATCTCAAACCAACAAGGTGGCTTCAGACGTAATTATTCTACCATAAACATGGGCGCCCGCAGGGGGGGGGGGGTGCAAGACGGGGCATTTCCCCCCCCCTGGAATTCAAATAGAATGTTGAACATTTTAACTTTTATTTTAATTTATTAACATTTCATCGATATTTTTACTTTAGTGTGTGCCGTGTGGGGTTGTTGATCGTAATAATGCGTATTACATTAATCGCGCAAAATTAAATACGTTTAAATTCTGCGAATTGATATTAATCGCTTAGTGTGTAAACCACTTATGACGACCGACGCACCACGTACACATACGCACACGACGTCTGTCAGATAACGGAAGTAAGTAAAAATAAATCGAATGTACAATATCACATTGGGAATTATGGAAATAATTGTAAAATGAAATTATTTCTCAACGCGCCGTCTACTGAGAAACACGGACCACGCTGAATTACGTACGTATTGTATTTAGTATATTTAATATTTTGTTTTATTGTTAGAATATTGTTAATATGGACATCAGAAATTTTTTTAAAAAACCCAAGCTTTGTGATTCTCTTAATGAAGCTACTGGCTCTACTTCAATTGAAATAAATAATAGTACAGTCAATATGGAGTCGTCGGAATTGTGTATAGTTGAAAGTTCTTCGGTTACCATGGATACAAAAAATAACAGTGGTCATATAATCTTAACTTATGAAAAAGATATTGGAAATTATTTGAACGTCGAAAATATTGACGATTGTTTAAAACATGAACTTTTACGTAATCCTTGGGTACCGAATACTACTTATGACTTTAAAAGTGATTTAAAATCAGGAAGAACTCGAGCATTTAGACATCAATGGTTGCACGAATACGGTTCATGGTTGACATATTCAGCTCTTGAGGGTATGAAAGGAGCTTTTTGTAGAATATGTGTGTTGTTCAAGCCATAAATTCATAGAGGCGTACAAGGTGGATTTATAATAAGACCGTTTACTAAGTATAAGGATTTTCATGCATCTTCTAGAATACATTTGTCTTCAAATTGGCACACTGAATCAATGTCAAGAGTAAAAGATTTTATGGATATTATGAATGGTAAAAAAATTAATGTTATTGAACAAGTATATTCTGCATTGCATAAAGAAATAGAAACTAATAGGCTAAAATTAAAACCTATTATATCAACTATTTTGTTTTGTGGACCTCACGACTTTCCCTTACGAGGGAAAAAATCAGATTCTGGTGTTTTTCACGATCTTTTAAATTTTCGTATTGAATCTGGCGATGAGATATTGAAAGATCATTTTTTAACTAATGTGGGAAATGCTAAATATTCGTCTCATAGAACTCAAAATGAATTAATTACACTGTGTGGAAAAATATTAAAAGAAGAAATAGTATTTGAAGCTAATGCCGCGAATGCGTTTTCAATTATTGCTGACGAATCAGCAGATATTTCTGGTGTTGAGCAGCTAACAATTGTAATTACATTTTTAGACAAAGAGTCAAAGATTCGAGAAGAATTCCTCGGCTTTTTACCATTAGATAAATTAGACGGAGAATCAGTTGCTACTAAAATTGTATCATTTATGGAAGATAGTGGCCTTAATGTAAATTTTGTGGACAAGGTTATGACGGCTGTGCTACAATGGCTGGCAAAGTAGGCGGCGTTGCTAAATTAATTCGTGACCGATATAATAAAGCTTTATATTTCCATTGTGCTAGTCACCGATTAAATTTAGTAATTAACGGTCTAAACAAAATTATGGTTATTCGTAATACTATTGGCACAATAAAATAAATTATAAAATTTTATCGCGAAAGTACCCTTCGAAGAAATCCTGTACGAACCGGGAGCGTACGGTAATAATACGCGCGCCCGGTTACCTAACTACTTCGTGCGCTTCACTCACACACCGACCGAACTGTGTAAATGTGTATATAGGTGTAGCACTCAACAGGAAGTGGACAGGTTCGCCGAGCAAAACCCGTGAGTGCTAGTATGTGGGTGATGTGTGTGTGTGTGTGTATATGTGTGGGTGTGTGCTTAAAACTAGGGACACAGATAACTCTGATAATAACGGTAACTCAAATTGTAGGTATGGTAAAAATATAATATAATAAATTACGGCCCTTTTGGCCCAACAATAAAAATGTACAAACAATATAATATAAATATTGCCGGTTCGGCACAACCAATAATAATTAATAATATTATACGGCTAAATAATAAAGTAATAATGTATAATAAAGTTATGACAGCTTATGATAATAATCAGGTATTAGAGCTGTAAATAATAATGTATAAAAAATAATAATAACTCACAAAATTGTCGGTGCACTGCTGGCCAGCCGCTACCTATGCCTACATATAATGAAAAGGTTCACACACACGACGATACAATAAGTCAGCGGTTCTCAAACTGTGCTCCGCGGAGCCCTAGGGCTCCGCGAGAGTAGTCTAGGGGCTCCGTGGCTCCCTGAGAATATCTGTATTAATTAAATTTAAATTATTAAATTATTATTATTTATAGTATAATTAAATTATTTATTATTATTATTATTATTATTTCTTAGTTACATTTTTATTTTTATAATCAATATTATTTGGACCGTACCAATATGTATATTATAAGTTACAACCGTACAAATGTCATATTTTGTGTCATTGTCAAAATGAGATTAGATAAAAGTCGGGTTTTTCGTTCATTTGACATATTGTACGATAATTATTTAGTTTACTTATCTACAATAGTACAATCTACATTCTACGAAGTTCTAATAATATTTCTTTATTCTTCAATCATTACTCGTTATTCATCGGCCGCTGACGCAAATATTATACAATTTAATAATATACAATTTTGTGTGAAGATATGGGAAGTATGCACAAATCGCTACTTTACCATACCGAAGTAAGATGACTTTCTCGGGGAAAAACACTTACTGCTTACTTGAATTGCGCAATGAATTGTACGTTTTTTTCACAGACCACCCATTTAATTTACAGCTCAGACTTACTGATAACATTTGGTTATTTCGACTTAGTTACTTGGCTGATATTTTCACAAAATTAAATGAAGTTAACTTATCAATACAAGGTAAAATGACCACCGTTTTCACGGCGAATCGCGGACGTTTCGCCCCCGCCGTTTCGTCCCCGTCAAAAAAACCAGTCCACGGACGTTTCATCCCGGAGAGTTATTAGCCATAGGACGTTTTGTCCCTGGCATACTTTGATAATTTAAATACATTAATTTTAAATGAAAAATTTAACGTTTAAATGACAATATTACAAAATATATAAATACATAGTCACTATTCATACAATATAATTACAAATAGTCAAAATTTAAATAAATCACAATTATATTAAGTCAACAAAAAATTTCCTAAAAATGAATAAATTAAAATTAAATACTATGATATTATTATTTAATTAATATACAATTAAGATAAATTATATATTCGTTTTTAGGTCAATTGACTTATTTTTTTTAAATAGAATAAAATGTCATTACCTATATCGTCATTATATTTAAATCCTGTACAATATGATTGTAATTTCTTTTCCTTTAAACTAAGTATTTTCGGTAAATTTATAATTTCATTTTTTTTTTGTACCAATGCAGTCGTTACGGACGCATTGCACGTGTTTATTACTTGCCTATAAATACTATATTAGACATTACAGAATATAGGTAATAATAATTAAAAAAAACCTGAAAACCGCGAAAGTCTTTTAATAAGAATATGCTGGGGACAAAACGTTCTATGGCTAATAACTCTCCGGGACGAAACGTCCTATCTTAATAATTGACGGGGACGAAACGTCCGTGGACTGGTTTTTTTGACGGGGACGAAACGGCGGGGGCGAAACGTCCGTTTACCTTTTCACGGCAAATGACAAAATTCGAGGTTTAAAAAAAAAAGTTAAATTTTGTGTTAAATAAATGTGTGTTTTTCTCAACATAAAATTGATAGTTTTCCTTTGTTAAAGGAATATTTAGAATCGATTGATGGTAATATTGAAGATTTTGATAAAATATATGGTGAAATTGAACAACATTTAAATGAAATACTATCGTCATTAGAAAAATATTTTCAAGAAAGTAGTAAAGATATAGAATTTATCCAACGATATAATTGGGTTAAAAATCCGTTTTTAATCAACGATAAGCCCGAAGATTTATCTATAACGGAGTATGAAGAATTTATTGAAATGACCACCGATTCATCTTTAAAAACTTTATTTGATAAAATATCATTAACAGATTTTTGGTGCAGTAGCAGTATTACTAACGAATATCAATCTCTGGCTAAAAAAGCTACGTATCTTAGCACTTCTTCCTTTCGCAACAACATATCTATGTGAAACCGGATTTTCATCATATGCATCAACGAAAACCAAATATCGTAATAAATTGGATGCTGAAACAGATATGTGCATTCAACTCTCGCCTATCAAGCCAAATATAAAAATACTGGTCAATAAAAAAAACCAACATCATGGATCACATTAATAAATAAATAAATTGCTAAAATATTATGTTCTTTTTTTTTATTAAATTAATATTAATTGAATAATTTGTATATAATCGTATTTTACAGAAAATAAAAATAGAAAGCAAATCGTTTACAATTGACATCATTTTTTATGAATTTTTGTTAGGTATCTCATATAGATATTTCTGATTTTTGGGGCTCCGTAATTTTTTTTAGGAATATAAGGGCTCCGCGAACAAAAAAGTTTGAGAACCGCTGCAATAAGTAATATAATAGGTCAGACAATTCGTGTCTACGCGTAAGTGATAAAAAATGCGGTGATTTGCGCCTATAAGACAAAATATAATATTAATACAGCGATTTGCACACGTATAATGTATAATATATAATGACACAAATGTGACGATTAGCGCTCACAGATATGACACAACAATAAGGCGATTCGCGCCCACGCAATGCTAATAACAATATAAAAAACAAGTGGCGATTCGCGCCCACGACCAAATATTATATAAAAAACACGGCGATTTGCGCACGTAGCTCTGTGTGTGTTCCTATCACACTCGAACACTGGACTAGACTAGTTGACTGGGCGGCCGTGTTAAATAATAATAATCGCGCAGCCGATGCGGCGGCGGTGACGATTATCTACATATTATATAATAATTCACAATCCAATTAACCAAAATAAAACAATACAAAAATAACGACTAGGTATGTGCTCTGTGTGTGTGTGTGTGTGTGTGTGTGTGTGTGTATGTGTCGGTCGGCGGCGAGATATGATGGTGAGCGCTTGGACTCTAGGCGGCGACAAATCCTATACCTAATATACCACTTTTTTGCGAAACCCGCTGGTCTTCAAAGTATAAGAGTATTAGGCTATTTTCTGAAAATTTTATTGCTATAATTCAAAGCCTTCAATCTTTGTCTGTTAATGGACTTATAAATTCGAATACAAGACAACGTGCACTATATGTCTATACTCTTCAACCTCAAATTTTTCATTTATAATTAGTATGAAAATAATCGCAAAATACAGCGCTATCTTAGAACCGGTTACAAATATGTTACAATGTGTATCAATGGAGCTGTATAAAGTTCGGGAACATGTAGAGGAATTGTTAAAAATGTTAGAAGACAATAGAACAAATGCAAATGAAATCTTTGATTTATTATTTACTGATGCCAAATCTATAGCAGATGATTTTGAAATCACTATTACTTGTCCCAGAATAACTGGAAAACAATCACACAGAAACAATTATTCTTATGAATCTCCCAAAGACTACTATCGAGTATCAATTTTTCTACCTTATCTAGATTCAATAATTCAATGTGTTCGGTTCGAGTACGAATAATAATAAGCCGTGAACTCGATCCCCAAAATGCGATAATTTAAGCCTGTGTATTTATTTTACTAGGACGCCCGGTGTTTTTATGTAAGTGTGTAGTGATGAAAATAGTTCGATCGGCAGTGGATGTGGTCGCCAAGCAAATACCGATAAGCTACGTAATGATGTGAGTGTGTTATCTGTGTATATGTGTATGTGTTTGTGTGTAAATAATAAATGGTAACAACGGTTGCTGGTAAATCTGGTTGCTGTATAATACAAAATCTAAATAATAATGACACAAATATATAAAAAATCACAGCAACATCCAATATAAAAATATAAATAATAATATGTGCCAGCTATTAGAGCTAAATAGTATAATAATTAATAAATGATTAGCTGAGCACAATATAAATAATATAATAATAAGTAGGTAAAATGTGGGTACATAATAATTAGCGCACTGCTCTTATAGCCAGTGGCATAAATAATAAAATAATAATATACGGCCCTTATGGCCCTTATGGCACGACAGAGTACAATAATATATGGCCCTTCTGGCCCAACAGGTAAAGATATAATAATATAGGCACAAACAGTATAAATAATAATAAAGAAATTAATAATAAATGACCAGCCCTTATGGCCAAATCAAATATAAAAATAATAATAATATGCGGTCCTTATGACTTAGCAGAATAATAATATAATAGTACTATGGCACTATGGAGTATAATACTAATAATAATAATGATAATGATAATGTACGGCCCTTATGGCACGACAGGATATAATAATAATTGTAGCAAAATATAATAAAATAACTCACAGTAGTTTGTGGAGCGCAGACTGGCCAGCTGACCCTGTGCTAAATAATATAAAATAATACACAGTAATGATAATAATTATAATAAAATAATATTTGGCCTTTATGGCTTACAATGATAAAATAATACAAATATAAAATGCCTTTTGCAATTAGCACCAGAAAAACAATAATTATGGTGTAAGGCCCTTCTGGCACTCACAATTATATAAAAAACAATAATGGTAACTGGTAAGTAGCCTTTTTGTAAAAAACCTTATAAAATAATATTATAAAGTACGCGGTGATAATATACTGTCGGAACAACGTACGGGCAGTGACAGAATCCCGGCGGCCCTTAACCGATATTCGCGTAGCGGACGAGACCTAATCTACATATTACATAATAAAACAGTAAATAGCTAATATAATAATATAATTTAATAATAATAATAATGCGATAATACAGTATGTGTGATAGTGCGTGTGTGTGTGAGAGCGCCCTAAAATTTATATATATATAAATATATACTGTTGACACCAATATTTTGTTGCTATGTTGCGGCGGCAACACAATGTATTAAAGAAAGATTTAAAAACGTAATAGTGTTGCTTTTTCACTACAACACCTTCATCCAGCATTATTTATAAAAATGAAAAAACAAGAGTACACTGACAGCATAACTAATATTTATAATTTTTATAAAATTGAAAATCTGTTAGCTGAAAGTGAAAGTTGGTATCGTTTATGGAAAAAAAAAGACTGCCAAAGTATGGACATAATAGATTTACTAGAACATAGCAAAATATTTTTCCCTGGCATTACAATTGCATTAGAAATTTTTCTGTCTTTACCAGCTACAAGTTGTGCAGCCGAAAGGTTGTTGAATTTAAGGATTATGTTTGTAGATCGATCTGGACAAAAATGACTACACTGCTTTTAGTAATAAGTAATATTTACTAAACGCATGACGTACACATAAGAAATATTATAATGTAGTGCCGACAGTATGCTAAAAATCGGCCTTATATACAAGTGACTTATTGACCTAAGTCTCACGCCACTGTTTAACAATATCTGATTCGCTAATAAATATATCGCATGATATGGCGTGATTTTGCACATTATTAATAGCAACGATGTTGTCGTTGTTGCACAATATGATGGTACTTTATACAACATTAAATTATATTCAACACACCCCCGTAATTAATATTTTCTACAATAAAGAATTAATGCAATTTAAACAATGATAGTTTTTTCCTTAGTTTTTCAAATCTATCTTTTGGAAGTGGTTTAGTAAGTATGTCTGCATATTGTTCTTCCGTCTCAATGAACTGTAGTTTAAATAAGTTTTCTTCAAACTTTTCCCTGATGAAGTGGTATCTGACATCGATGTGTTTAGTCCTTTTGTGAAACTCTGGATTTTTCACTAGTCGAATTGCA
>JANEHU010002859.1:0-108955 GCA_027563435.1 Nasonovia ribisnigri | reverse complement strand
AATTGTTAACAGTAAAATAAATTCAAAAGATTCAATTTTATTTTTTATCCCAATGCTTCTTGTTCTTTCTTCTGTTTTTTGACTGGTCAAGGAAATGTTAGTTAATGATTTTAAAACATCAATGTATCTATCTTTTAAAGCATAAACTGCATCATGTCTTGCCTCCCATCTAGTAACACACACTTTTTTTAAAACTTTCTTTTTTATTATGTTTGCTACATTCTCACCAAATGTTAAGGAAGCCCATCGTGGTCCACTTTTACTGAAAAAATTAAATATTTCTTGGACAGTATCAAAAAACGATGAAACTTTTGTTGTACTTCTTGCTACATCAGAGAGTACCAAATTAAGATTATGGGCATTGCAATGAATGTATGTAGCATTAGGAACAATATCCAAAATTCTTTTTTTTACTCCATTGTGTATTCCACTCATTACTGATGCCCCATCAAAACCCTGTCCACGACACTTATTTATATCAATACCAAACTTAATTAAAGTTTCGAGTATTAAATTGACATGGTCTTTAGCAGCATGTTCATGTAAAGCAAAAAAACCTAAAAATGATTCCTTAATATCTATTTTTTGTAGTGTGTAATTTAGACTAGTATATCTTATTATCACACTAACTTGATCCACTTTACAAATATCTTGAGTAGAATCAATAATAATTGCAAAACATGGTGCTTCTCTAATTTCTTGACAAATTATATTTTGTATATTTGTTGCTAATAAATCAATTACTTCATTTTGTATGCTCCAACTCAAATATTTGACCTTATTTTCTTCAACAGTTAAAAGCGTATTCAAAACTGGATCAAATTCAGCAAGAAGTCGTACTGTTCGTAAAAAATTACCTTCACACTCTTTTCCTCCTTTTCCTTCATTTCCTCTTAATGCTGTATTGCCAGCAGTAAGAAAAAGTATAATTTTTATTATTCTAGTAAGAACATCTCTCCAAAACTTGGCTTCTACAGAAATTTGTTTTTCAAGATTTACATCAATAGTTTGATTTTTAATCCAAATAGTTCGTAGTTTTACAGCTTCAATGTGTTGAATTGATTTTTCATGTTTTGCAATTTTTTGAGATAAATGCTGCCAATCTTTTATACCTTTTATCCAAGAATATTTAAAATAGGGATAATTTCTATCTGCGAAAAGCCAACAAGACTCACAATATGATTTATTCAACTCAACTGAATAACATAACCACAACCGTGGTATTTTTATACCAGACTTGGACGTCATGAAATAATAATCAGTTGAAAACTTACGAGTTTTAGATACAACATCATCAATAACATTTGTATCCAATGGAAATTCTATTACTGGTTTACATGGACCATACTGTACAATTAATCTTTTTACATCACTGCTTATAATATCAACAGGGAAATGTCCTCGGTCTGTTGGATACTTGGAATTTAAATTTACACCTAAAAAATTAAAAGTTTTGGTGTTAAAATTTCTTTTTTAAATATTTTCAAGATTCAAAATAAATGTTTTCGGTAAAACAAAATTTGAAAATTAGAATTATTAGTAATAATTATCTAACTATTAACTAACCAATAGAAGTTTTATTGTTTGCCAAATTAACTACAATATTTTCAGGCACAATTTCCTGGAGATCCAATTCATTGTCTGTACTATACTTCTCCACCGTACATTCCAATACATCAATGGCCAATTGTATTTCCTTAACAGGAGTGGATGTAGTGTCATCATTTTCTTCTAAAATAAATTAAAAATTGATTAACTTATTATAAAAACAACATTTCAATTTACAAAGCAATTTATAATCTTTTTGAAAAGTATACTTTACTACTAAAAGTATACTTATTGTATAGTTCAAATGTTAAATATTTTTATATTATATTACATTTATACATAAACATTAATACTAATAAATTATTAGTTTAAGTGTGTGCACCATTTTAATAATAAGGTAAATATATCTGATTTTATTGTGTTAATTTCACAAGCACATAAGTATTTAAATTACTTAAAATAGGTACATAAAATGGAATAATTATTTAACTATGAACTAACCAATAGAAGTTTTATCGTTTGCCAAATTAACTAGAATATTTTCAGGCACAATTTCTTGAAGATCCAATTCATTGTCTCTACTATTCTAGTAGATTATTATAGTTAGTTTATCTATTGGTTTGTGAAAAACCTTTTAAATTAATTTGACTTTAAATTGTTTGTTGTCTTGAACTACCTACCCAAAACTAGTAAAAGTTGTATAATATTAAAGTATACAAAATTAATTTATCTTTAAAATAGGTTTGTAAATATGTTAAAATAACAGTGCAAAATGTACCTATGTCTATTGCCTAAATAATATGTAATCAGATAATTACTATAATAGAAACGTTAATTTCAAAATATAAATAAAGCTTTATTAGATTTAGATATATATCTAATATAATAGTAGGTACAACACATTACAGTTAAAAATATTAAATTAAAATTTAGTATTACCTACCTATTTTGATATTTATAATAATTATTAATATATTTAAGTTAATTAAAACTATAAAGTATGAAATAACATAAGTAGTAATATTTTAAATTATAATTACCTGTGTTGACATGTGTATTTTTTGCAATTTTTGAACAAAATTTATCCAACGAACCACGTAATTTATTGGATTCGACAAGTCGAATGTTTCTGGCTTTCCTCTTTTGTGCACCACTAGGACGAGCATTTAGAGACATTTTAAGGGAAATCAAAAACGAAAACAAAAATTACGTATTCAGTATTCACCAAATATAATATTAGTATATCACTTATCATTTATCAATTATCAGTCATCACACACTGCACTAAAGTCTAAAAATAGCAGTAAGCTATAATTATTTTTCTCAATTGCTTATCAGATAACATCTTTGATAATAACATGAAGTCGAATATTATTATCACAAACTTCAATAATACCAATATTGTTCTATGATAATACATTATACATTATAGAAGTCTGTGATTATTATTTAACACAAAATTGAAACTAACTATTCAAAAATAAGATACAAGTCATAGTTAAAAATGTATAGTATAAAATATTATCTGCATACGTATAATCAATACTATGATAACATAATATTAGATGTTGGACGTAACACATTGGTATCAAAAAATTTCAATTTTCACCATGTGTTGTAAATTGGAATAAAAGTTAATATTAGCTTAAAATCTAAAATCCTTTATGTCTGAAAAGGGCCCCCTAAATATCATAATGGGGCCCTTTTGGGGGTGCGGTGCACCCCCAGCACCCCCGCTAGTTGCGGCACTGCTATGGACTATATTGATTTTGATTAGATTAAAGTGATTCAACGTTTATTTACTTTTTTATTAAATTTGATATTAAACACATTTTTTATTGATATTATTATTATTATTATTATTGATTTTATTATAATATAGATTATACTGTTTTTGATTTGATTCAAGTAATTCAACTTTATTTTCTTTTTTATAACATTTGATGAACAAATTTTTGATTGACTTATGATTATATTTATAATTGTTTAATATTTATTATTTGTTTCATTGTTTGTTGTTCAAGAACTCCTGATTAAAATACACATATTGCGTAAACGAATTTTTTGGTACTCAATTCGTGTCTACCTTTTCTACAAGACGCAATTCATGTGCTCTCATTAGTGTTGGTCCGCCTCACATGTTCAATGAGGATCACTGTATGCGACGATTTAAGTTAACAATAACCGATAACCACGACCGTAGGTCAGATATATTGATGCACCGCACGTGTTAAAGTGACTTTGTTTTCGTGTCCCAGGTAACACCAGGTTCTAGAAGCCCTTTCATTTGCCGTTCCAACTTTGCCAAGAATGTCCCATTAAAAGAATGATATCCTTAACTAACATGAATCAATGATAATTTGTACCAAAGCAACCTTTTAATTTAATGTAAATCATGTTTAAATGTTTATTACCTATATTGTTACAATTCTGTAAACCTTAAACACTGTATTGATTAAAAAGCCGAATGGCGTTAATTTATAAATAAATGAATAACCGATAAAGCTAAATTATAGTAGGAACTCACACATTAACTTAACGTTGGGAAATTTAATTTAATTTAATCGTTAAATGTGGTCGTGCCCGTCGACATTTTTATGCCAGGTAGAAATATTATACCTATCCTGCGAGAAAACGTGCTGCGGCACAACAAAAATCTTTTCTTCTTTCATCTTCTGTTCTTCTTCCACAACGATAGGGTGTCGTGTGAAACCCTCTCTCAGTTTTTCAGAATCGGCACGTTCTCTCTTTGGATAGAGTATCATAATATTGTCATATTATTATGAATTACCTAATAAGTTAGTGGGAATGATTATTTCAACTGACGTGTTTTTTCTCTCTGTTTTAAACAACGTATTAGGTACATTTAAAAATAGTTAAGATTTTCAAAAAGGAAATAATAATTCTGAATATTATTATTAAATTTAGAATAGTTGCGCAGCAATAAAAATGAAACTAGGAAAGTCAACCAGCTGTATAGAAACAATATAAATATTAATTAATTAATTAAAATAAAAATTAATCTATCGTTCTATTGTTTTCCATTTTTCTTCAGTTGAATTATATAATATAATACAAACCTAAATACAATGATGAATTTTATGACTTTCCACTACTTAATTATGTTAACTCAAAAAAAAAACAGAGACAGATTTTTTAATTTTTTTTAATGACATTTACAATCTGTTCTTGTGGCATAATGAGCAAATTTGATACAGGAAAATATACATACCAGGGGCGGCTCCAGAGGAGTGCCCAAGGGCCTCCCCCAAGCCCGTATTTATAAAAAAGTGTATGATGTTAAAAAGAAAAAAAACTACAAAAATAGCATATTATAATATCAACTATCCTACGACACTCACAATTATGTAGATAGAGCCATAGAGGTATGACGGCATGTACGATGTACGATAAACTAAAAATTTTTGTTTTCTTTTTGTTATTAAGTTTTGTAAAATTATAACTTCCCCCCCCCCCAACGAAAGCTCTGGAGCCGCCACTGATACATACAACGTCATAAAACAATCAATTCATCAAAGAGAAAAAAAAATGCACATAACAATTACTTGAAGCAGCCAAAAACCAGACTTAAATCCAATATTAATATAAGGTTAGTATTCGTCTTTATGTGTTTACATCAACAATTTTTCCCAGAATTCAGAAAGAAAACCATACAAGTATCCATTGTAATTGTGTTTATTGAATTTTAAGATTATTTTTTTTTTATATATTTCAATCATTTTACGTCATATTTTGACTAACTATAATAGTAATATAATTTGTAACCAATGGAAAATTTTATTTTGGTTGGCCAAAATTAAATTTATGGGCAAGCCACCCTACATAGGGGTTTAAAATGTAAGCTATTAATACACTCCAAATCTCGAGAAATCTATTGATATAACTTTTATTGAAAACGGTCCAGTAGTTTTTCAGTCGATAGAAGGCAAACAAAGAAACATTCATTTTTATATATATACTATTTTACAATTATTTTATTTACTTTACCCGATGGCGACCTTATATAATATCTATATATGTATAAAAAAAATATTTTATTTCCGTTTGCCGAAACAAATTCCCTGTGTGAGCCAATATCTAAAATACGAATTTTAAAAATCATTTTCTTGTGAACTATTACAATGTGGTACAAAGGTACCTTGGAAAAATTCAAGTATTATAAATCATAGTTTTGGTTGTTCGCGTTGATTAGTCATTCAGAATACCTACATTTGTACCTATACACAGAAGATAGATATTGGCGTATTTCCATTATTAATTTAGTTTTCTATAAGTTTTCCATATTTAAATTATTCAAAATAATAATATTAGGTATTTTATTCCATGTTACCAGCTGTCATTAACTAATAAAAGTCGATAATATCCGTTGATCACTGTGAATGGTATAAAAGTTATAAGCGATTCATGTTTTAAATAGATAGGTAGTTAAAATATTTTGAAAATGTTATTTTGTATAGATAATTATACTATACGTAGTGGCAAAATTAAACAAGTTAAGAAAGTACACTCTGTTAGCGTGATGAATTCCCGGTTTTTTGAACCACTGTACAAAGTTTCTTGCTCTTTATTCTTTCTTCATCTCCACTACCAGCTGTTATAATATCATCCTTGGCTGGGCTATCAAAAAGAATTCGGTAACCTTAATATTTTGGATAGTATGAATCTATATTAAATATTCATATAATAAGTAGGTACGTAATTATTTTAATATCAACAATCGTAGTTAAATATCTTAATGCGAACAATCGTAACTATGTAAAGTAGCTATAGGTACACACAATCGTGAAAGAATCGTAACTATACGAACTGGTAACTAATGACGGACTCAACGGAGATTATAAGGTGTTTTAACGTATATTTAGAAACCTAATAATAGCTTATTTAGATTGAAAATGTTATGGATACATTTAACATCAAACAAATTTTAAATGTTCGTATGCTTATAAAAAAATAAAACTTTCACTATACTGCCTGCCTATTTTCAATATTTTTATATCGCTAACAAGTTGACTGCCTTGTATATGATATGTGATACACGTTAAACTTTTTATTTTTCGAGATTATTTATTTATTTATATCTAGGGAATTTTCCATGCCAGAAACACTAAAAAAACCGAGTATCATATAGGTAATATGATACTCAGCCCAAGTGCTACTGAGTGCACATATTATGATATACAAGGCGTTCATAGAAGGATCAGTGAAATTGGTAGGGCAGTCAAATTGCTAAAGGTGCAACTAGTGATGTCAATTTTCATGAAAATTGTATAACTCATCGTATGAATTTCTTATCAAATAAACACTTGATATTATATAGTTATAGGATATTGATTTAATCTACATAATTATATTTAAAACAGTGTACTTGTATGACCGTTTAGGTACCAATTTTTATATTATACTATTCAACATAATATAAGTAGGAAATCCAAAATACAAACAAATTTACCTCGGTAATAAAATATGTGAATTTTTATCTATCATTGAGTGTATAAAATTTTTCTTACATATATTGATTTTTTGGTTCAATATTGTTTGAGTTATTACTTATTTCCATAATTTTACACCAACTAATTTTTGTGAGTAGTTATTAGTTATTATAAATTACGTTGTACCTGGATTAAACTCAAGACCATAAATCAGAATTATGTATAATTGATTAATATATTTTATTTAACGAGTAATGTACGCTACATATATATTTTAATTTTAGAACGTATTTATAGTCGTTTAATTCCTAATTAAATAATAAATATTTAACTAACATGCTAACCGTACAACTGATGAAATATGTTAATAAAAATACATAAAAAATAAAATGTTTAAACAAACTTATGCCTATATCTAGGTGAAATTTATGAGGAATCTTATTTTACATTTTAAAGATTTTGACTGAATTTTAGAATTTTTATTAATTATTATTGAAGGTTTGTTAATATTTATAGAAACAAAACTAAAAAAATCGAAAATTTTAAATGCGTCACTTAAAATTAATCATAATATTTTCAAAATTTTGATTTTTATAGAACTGTGAAATGCATTTAGACTCAAAGATCAATATGTTTTGAATTGTTATAAAATAATATTATATAGAATTGGTTGAAGATAAATTGTTATATTTATACGTACGAATATCCAATGTCATCAATATTTGAACTTTAATCGCCCATTCAAATATTGTTTGTAGCTTTACTCTTTACTTTTCTTTTGACTTCCGGTAAAAATCTTAAGCAGGAGAAATTCTCTTCTAAATTTTTAAGCCTTAGGTTAGGTGTCATAACTAAATATTTTATGAATTTTTAATCACAAAATAATTTACATATTTTCGGATTTTATCAAATTTCGTAAACATTTGTAATGTTATCGCTTATAAAACAAATTTATACGGATTTTTTGATATTTTTAAATTACTATGATTACAACACTTATGATGAATCTAAGAATCTCGATTATTATACATTATACAATCAGCTGATCGAGTTTCACTTCTATAATATTATTCTATGATACTAGTAACAGTGATGTTTGACGATTGTTGATTATTTTAGTATGATAAAGAAAAAATTATTAATATTTCCAAAAACTAAATAAATTGTAGAAAATGAACGGCAACACTTTTATAAATATTTGAACCATCAAAATTTTTCTAAAAATCGGGTTTATAAATTGGCTATTTTGAATTTTTCAAATACATTTTTATCAAATTTTAAATTTTATATTTTCAGAATTAAAAAAGTAAATTTTTTTTTATATAAAACATATACCTAGCGCAAGCGTCTACAAAAAATACAAACAAATAAAAATAAAAAAATATTGAATACCAAAAAAGTTATTCCATATGTCAGTACTGTTTGTTACACCCTGTATAGGCACAATACACTTTTTACTTAGAGTATGAATTCGTAATATATAAGTTATCATAAGTATTTGTCTATTGGGTGGTCGTATAATATGAATTTATCTAGAAACAAGGCTAATCAAAGAACGTAACTGTTATAAATATTATACGATGTCATTTTCATAGTATGAAACGTATATAATTATTATCTAGTCTCTTTGAAAGTTCAGTCAGAGGATAGTTCAAAGTCATGAAATTTGGTATGAATATACGACCATAATATGTAACCCGTTGTAATATTATACCTTATAATATAGAGAATTAGTTACACCACTGATTTCAATTAACGTAGTCCGCACCTTACTCTGGACGGGCTTTTGTTGAAAACTATGTACACCCATAACTATGGTTTGTCACCCCAGCAATTACATTTCGTATGTAAATAAAACTTTTTCAAACATTTCAATTAATTATTTGACATGTTCTTATCACACACTTCGACACGCATGACATAATACGATGACGACGATGGGCGATTATCACACAATCACTCTTTCTTCCAATAGTTGAAGTTTTTAGTTTCCGTAAGTCGTTGTAGAAATGTATTTACTGTTACACGTGTCGATAACGCTGAAAATTGTATACAACGTCCTCTCTGCAGGTGTATGGAAAGTCGATTCATCGTCTTTGTTTTTATTTGTATTGGGTATACGGTATACCTATCTTACCGTTGATGTATACATATTATATTTTCATATCGTACTGTATATATATCAATATTATGAATTATATAATTAAAATAATTACAGGGTTAATTAAATAATTGTTCGAATACCTGAAAACCCCAATAATCTGGAGAGTTTGAATTTTCAAATTACGTCAAGCAAATTTATTAGTTTAATTATTGTTGTATGATTACTTTTATTAATATTCAAGTTTGAAATAACTAATTGTAAATATCTAATCTTGAATTAATTTAGTTCATAAATAATTGTAATTTAATTCAATAATCTGGGTGGCTTATAATATAAATTGAAAAATGTGAATAGGTAATCTAGATTATAATAAAATAAAGGCATTAAACTATTTCTATAATGTAGTAATGTCCAACATATATTGTTATCATTATTATTGTTATGAGGCATTATCAGTAAGTACATCACGAATTTAACAAATTAATTTACGTGTTTATGCCTCGTCCTTCAATCACACAGTGTACATAGTTAAATTCTTTACTAATATTTTCATTGGAACCATTGGGGGTGGGGAGGCATGGGTGTAAATTGAGATTGAGATTTTTTTTTTTTTTGGGGGGGGTTATTTAACTGTTGAGGTCTCTTAGCTCCAACCCCTATCCCCTTACCCCTATTTACACCTATGATTGCAGTTCATGTCGATACAACTACCGTAGTTTTGGATTACAACAATAACAAATTAGAAAAGCTCACTCTGCGAGAGTGCTAAATTTCTGGTTTCTAAATGTACTTACCTATTTTAATACAATGCAATAAATTATAACTTAATGAAGAATTTATGTACAGCAACTACGGATAATAAATAAACACCTAAAAATCAACAATCGTAACTATGTACAGGTAACTAACGAAACGAACGGATGGACATTGGACACAGCGGTTATATAAGGTGTTCCAAACATATTATGTTTTACTAGTGCTACTGTAAAACATTATTATTTACTCGTATATTATTATAATACTAAATCTGAAAGTGCATCACGAATTATTGAACAATTTATCTTACCTGATTATGCCTCGTCGTAAAACGCACAGTAGCCTTTACATATTTTACCTACTTATGTTTTTATTGTAGCAAATGTGGATACAAATATCGTAGTTCAACAATAATAATATACCATTGCAACCAAAAAACGATAAAATATTATTATTTTTGTTTTTATAGTTAGCTGTGAAGTCTTCAACATCAATTGTTATTAGCCTACTTTTAGTTTAAATATATAAGTACAGTATAAGATACATAAGGGGAAAATAAGATAAAACATTATTCAGTCATATCACTATGATGGTAAATTTTTCAAGTGTATGAAGAATAATTGAAAAACTCATTTTACGTGATTATGCCTCGTCGTACAACACAGTCAGTGTACTTACATTCATTGCAGAAAACGTCGATACAAATATCATAGTAGTTCTGGATTACAACAATAGTAATATACTAGTGCAACCGAATAACGATAAAATATTATTATTTACTCGACTTACACGACCTGCAGTATACGCCGGTCCTGTGTTAAATGAAAACACAGTAATAATGCTGTGCCAGATAGGATTCGAATGTTTTTACGCAGAATCGATAAAACGGTTACTCAAAGTTTCCTTAAACTGTTAATGTGCAGGCAATGATATGGTCGAACGAACGAACGAAAATCACTGTTGTGTACATTTGTATCTACATTCCAATGTTAGTAAAATTATGTGGAGAATAAATAAATTAACGAGCGCTTCGCAATTGGGTTATCACAGAGCAGTCGTATTCTCTCTTATTTACTATGATAATTATGTAGTAAACCACTTGGTTATTATTTTAATTATTGCATTCACGTCGTAAGGTTGAAAGCATTCATTTATATATGTATTTTTATATTTTATACAATATTCTCAGGGGGATTCGCCAACCGTGTAAATTCCTCATTTTTCCCTTTATAATGAATCTATCCAAATTCTGATTGTTAGAATTTTCGACTTTACTTAAAGACTGTTTATTCGATTTTTTAAGGTATTTGGTCTACTCGAAGAGTGTCTTGTGGCTATACAAACTTATATTTTTCAAATTAGAAGCCCCCCTCCCTATTTTAATTTTAATTATTTAGTGAATAATTATTTTGAAAATGCCAATGCTCAAAGTTAGATTAGTTAAAAATGGTTTTACAATAATATAAAATAGTTTTAGTATTTGATCTAAAATGTATTGTACTTGGATTATTTGACAAAAATATAGATGTTGATAGATTAAAATTAAATACTAATATTTTCAAATCGTCTTCCTATATCTTCCAAGACCATCGACTTCACAAAGTTAATAACCTCAAAATCTAGTAACTTCTCGTTAGAATTTTGATTTAAATACTTCAAAAAATTCAGAGTATGTACACTTTACATAGACACTCTTCCAGTATTACAAAAAGTCTCAAACATTTGAAGATATGGAATTTAAGAAGGTATATATTTAAACATTTAAAAAAAATCAGATTTTGAATAAATGAAAAATTATTAAAGAAAAATAGGTGGTGAGCATTCTCGTTGAATCACCCAATAACAATAACAATAAGGGAAACCGTGATAGATAAAAAAGATGATTCACCGAAAACGTATTATATAATTCTTTCACTTTCAATTGAGTAGGAATTTACATCTAGTATAGGTAGATACTGTTACAGTATTTAGTAATTTATGATTTCAAATAATATTATACTTACTACTTAGTATAATTTTTAATCCTAAATTCAAATATAATATATTCGTAAATGGTCGTATCCGTAATTTGAAACAGAAACGCACAACCGCAATATAAATAATAAAATAATATAGGTATTATACGCGTGTTACAACATGTAATTGTTTAAAAAAAATTAAATGTCATTCAATACGATACGGTTATCATGATGCAATTTTATATAATATAATATTTTCTATTGTAAAATTCATCATAGTGTGTGATTCAATAATAATATACCTACTATATTCTAGCACACGGCGAAGTACACACAATGTAAAAAATTTAACCACATGAAAAAATATGAATGTATACGAATGGTGCAACAAAACGGGAGGACTTAAACGATTTCAAATATAATATCATATTATTATGTTTTCATCAAATGGTATTAGAGTTCTTTTATGGGTAACAAATTCATAAAATATGAATCAGGTGTGACGAGGCAACTGGAACTTAATAAAATTCGAACTATAAAAATGCATACAGCCACCAAATTGGATAATAATATATTTTATAAAAAAGTAAGTTAACCTTAATGGTCGCTTTTTTTACACACGCATTTATTGCCAAAAGTCTCGCTTACGCTTTTATAAAGTATTTAAAAATATTATTCTATAACTTGTTTAAAAATTTGTTAATAGAATACCTACGAAAATGATCTGAAAATGGTTTATTTTTAAATAAATATGTAAATTTTATATTTAATAATTATTATACATTTTTAGTATCTGTATACTAGGTCTTTGTTCTTAGAATAATATTATGGTTAGTTAATGAGTATAAAAAAATAAATTCTGAAAATTCCTTAAGTACCTATGACGTAAGCGTGTAATTGATGATTGAAACAATTATTATTTGTTGGAATTTTTAGTACCTATAGAATAATATAATTATTATCATATGCAAATGGGTTATAAAAGTATCAACATTTTGTTGTTATTATTTGATAATTGTTTTGAACCAGTTATATTAAATTCAAAATGTGCATTATCTTTAATCGTATTGTATTTTAGTAGTTGTAAAGTAAAATAGTATATGTATTTAAAATTTGATAATAATAATAATAAATATCATACTTAAAAAAACCTGAAACATTCTCGATGAACTTGACAAATACTCGATATGAAATGGGTGTAAGGAGTAAAAAAGTAAAAAAAAAAAAAGGATGTTATTACTAGAATGTAGAAAATTACACATATTATCATAGAAGTTTTGTCTTAAGACAAATCTGCCAACTTTGGGTTTTTCAAGATTTCACTCAAATGGACCTCTATTTTTGACCCCAAAAGTAATTTCTTATATCCAATATATCACTTGAAACGACGTCGTATTCCCTTAAGGGATTTAAAGTGTCTGAGTTGCAATGAATTTCATAAGAATACACCATAGTCTACAATTTACCTGACTTGACATGTATATAAAACTGTAAGAGAACAACATTTCATCGCCTTAAATTCTTAATGTTTGAAGTGACAAAGTCCTAATTTTACAATTTTTTATACGAAGGTGTTATAACTAAATAATACACTTGATGAAAACCTATCTAAATAATAGAAAAAAGAGATAGTTCGAATCAAGCGTCTCGTAATGTATTTATATGTATGAATAGTTTTAATAAGTAGTTCAAATTAGCAATAATTTATAAAACAAAAATGAAGGAAGTATAATTTAAACGGTTTTTTAACGTATATAAATGAGAAACCAATATTTATTTAAAAACTTTTAGATTTACAGACATTAGACACATTATATCCACTTAATATCATTTTTGTTGTGCAATGCATTATCATGGAATTCAAATTTAACATATCCATTAACAGTGAACTACATACTCAATGAAGAGGTACATAATAATATGAAAACCTTCTATACAGCACGGTGACTATAATGTTTTTTTTTTTTGTGTTATGTTATATTGTAAAATGCATCGTATTCATATTGCATTAATATTTTGAATAGAACATCATTTTTTTGTTAATTGGAAACAATTAACTGTTTGTGACGATTTTTGTGAGATATATTTATGATACCTACCTAAGTACTGCACGTATGGGCTAAACTTAACTAAGTTTTATGAAAATATTTTGACATAATACGTGGAGACCGACCATATACCACTATAATTTCTATAGTCTATTGAAAACAAGAGCGAAAATTGTCGAATAAAAGACATAAAAAAAATTGTGAAAACAGATGGTTGACCATTGATACTTTAAAAACAAAAAAAAAACGTACTTAAAAATAGCTTTTGTTGAATAAATATGCATATTAATTATAATGATTTTATAATTAAACAGGGATATTGTTTTAAATTCGGCTGTCTCTATTTTCGAATTTAAAGATTTAAATTCAACTCAGTGAAGAAGAAGACATTTGGATCCGAATATCTAAATTAATTAATATTTATATTACATTTTATGTATAATATTGTTAATTACAAGTCAGAGCCAAAACTTAAAATACGCAACTCATCTAAAAAAAAATATCGTCTGCTTGGTAGTTAGTACTAATGAAAGTAATAACCGATAACCGCGAGAATTTGATAGGATTTAAATATTTTTTAAACAAATAGCTATTACTACGGTTAGGTATTTAGGTAATTCTGTAATAGTTTAACATATTATTATGAGTTTAATGGTAATCACTGTATAAAATATCATACACATAAAAAGATGATGGTTTAATCAAAAACAGAAATGTGGTTTGTCTGATTAAAATCTACAAAGGATTTTATAGGATACTATGATCGCAAGTGAAAAACTGGCATAAAATTATATATATATTTTAATTTTAAATACATCATATTACAATTTGTATTATTTGAACGACAGGATACTTATCATCTATATAACTAATAATAGGTATGAGTAGATATAAAAATGTATAAAAATATGTTTATTCACTAACTGTATATAAAGGTGTAACTTCAACTTCAGAAAGAATACTATAAATAATCATAATAATTTATTAATTTGTCATTTCTTGCAATATTTAGTGTGGTAAATATATAGCACTAGATATCGACATAATATTTTGAGACTAATGAAATGGTATTTTTATATTGTACTTATTATACTACTTACCTACCGTTCATTATTATTTTTAAAATTGAAATAAAGTCTTACTGGGAATACGATGAAAAACTAATTTGTCAAATAATTAGTTTAAATCATTAAAAAAAAAAAAAAACATTAAATATATTCCAGTGCGTATTTTTTTCTTGAGAAACTTTGTGAATTACACCGACAAACATTAAAATTTGGTGTAGAAACACTACTGAATGTTAAGCACCGTCGTTAAAAGTTAAGTAATTTATACAATTATCAACGATTCATCTGAAAGTATTACGTTAATACAACGTTACTAGTGTTTAAACTAACGCAATAAATAGTAATAGTAATAACACAACAATAATAGTTAATTGCACAAAGATTTCCATATTTAAGTTCGTGCTTAAAAATTAATTTATGTCCGACAAAAGGAAACGTCGTTTGCAAGTTTATAGTTGATAATATAAATACATATTATTTACCTCTAGTGGCATGTAACATAGGATTTTGGAGGGCACTGATTCAGAGCAAATATCTGGGTAGGGGGGGGAGCAAACATTTTTTTACAACACAAAATAGGCAATTACAGTATACACTTTATTCTTAATTAAATTTTTTTTTCCCAATATTAATATAATCTCAATGTAATAAATCAATTACCTAATGGTTATATATGAAATACCAAATATCTTTTTATAATTACGTTTTGTCCAAAACGGTAAATTATTAGGTCAATGTTTATGTAAATTCTCTAATGAAAATTGGAGAAATAATATGTCTTGGAGGGGGGGCCTTAAAATAAATAAATTATACTAGCTACTGAGATATGTAGTCATCTTTTTCTTGAAAAATTGTGTCAGTTATAAAGTATTTGAGTACATATATATGCGTACTTATAAGCAGTTATTTAAAACACGTAAAGTATTTCAAAACTATTAAATACTTAAATACTGTGTTGGACGTAGGTATTCATATTTGAATATCAAATACTTTTATGTGAATAGTTTTAAATATTCCAAATTCATCAATCGTCACATTTCAGATTGTTTTTCTGATATTTATTATATTATTTTGTTTATACGTAAGTAGTTAAAACAAAACTACTAACCATTTGTTGAAAATATATGTATAAATTATTTTATGTGAAATCTTTATCAACCGTTAATTATTGTTATACTTAATTAATATCAAATTTAAATTTAACAATTTTCCATTTATTTTTATTTTTCAGTATAAAATGAAGTAGGTAGTTTAAAGTTTTAATTACCTGAGTCCTTCTGATTCACAACACCAGAATTTAACAGAATTCTTATCTTCATAAATATTTTTGTACTAAACTAAACTACTACAAAACTCTACTAAACCCAATTATGATGGTAGGTGTCATAATATTTAGTGCTTCTAAAAAAAAAAAAAAAAAACAAAATTACAAATAACTCAAAATAAAATGTTTCATTTAATAACATCTGCCTTAATCTACCCCTAAAATTAAGAATACATCTAAACATTAATATATTATGAGGCATGCATATGAACAGTTTTACACACATTATCAAAAATTACTAGGTAGGTATTTGATTATCCAAGCATCCTAGCAAAACAATGTAACCAAATGAATCATTAGTGATCCTCCCAATATACTTAAAATAAAATGGTGTCGTGACCTTCCAACTCGTCTAATTTAACCCTATAATCACACCCCAGGAGAGAAAGCGGTTTCTTTTTTCAAGTCATCAATTTAAACTCAAGTACCATAAATTGAGCTTGTTAAAAAAATAACAATAAAAATACCTTTAAAAAATATTTGTTTAAGTTGAGTACTGTGATGGCACTGGGTGATACAAAGTCTTTTCCAATTATACAACCATAATAAGGGTGTGGTATAAAATATATTACTACTTATGAGTTATAACATTTTAATTGTAATACAGTGCTACGTTTTATGATTTTATAATTATATAACTGATTATTGGTAACTACGGGTCATCTTTTTTTTTCGGTTTTTTAGTATGAGGACTACCTCTATATGTTCCAAAGACAAAACATTGGTACGTATCTTATAATTTACAATTTTTTCTTATGTAAGCAACATTATTATAGTATTTTTCACTAAGTAAAAGTGTTTACTGTACTTTCTACTACCTAATTATAGATTTAAATTAAAATTAGTTTTTTTTTATATTTTATTAATATGAAATATTTCATGAAATTTCAGACCCCTACTTCTACGTCCTGTATGACTTCATGAAAATATTATACACTTTTGGTGATTTAATTAATAACAGCATTTACTATTGGTGCATATATATTGTGTTATGACATTATTTTTAAATTCTTGTTATTCACTCCCTATTTAATAAAATTAAATGTAAATATACTGTATTATATCTTAAATGGGATTTCACCCGTCAAATTTTAAAAAATAAAGAAAAAAATAAATAAGAAAAATGCTCAGACTAAATTTGCAGAACATATTCAGCTATAAAGTTAGTAAAATATTAATATTAATATTACATAAGAGCAAAATATTATCAACATAATATTGTTCAAAATTATTCGATTTTAATTAGTGTATTTCATTATTCTATATTTTTTAATTATAAAAATTAGTTTTCTTTTATTATATATAATAGTTTGGTATAATTATTATAATTATTATTTTTACAGTATTGGTATTATATTGTACTTAAAGATGAAATATAAAGTACAAATATCTACACTTTAAGATACGATATCCCATGACATTTAAATCATGATACATCAAATAATCCATAAAGGAGGTGTATAAACAATTTTCTGATCACAAATCAGATTTTCAGTTTTCGTAGTTTACAGTTTACAATCACTATATCATATTTTTTGTTTAGTGTTATTTAATTTACTATTTCTCTTTTGAAAACTCCGGAAGACGTGACTTTTACTTCTGTGGCTTAAAGCTTTTTCAGATGGTGGTTAGTAAATATTTTATGTAGAATGTAAAAATAATATAATAAATATGTAAATTTTAATGATTTTTAACATGAAATAAAATATAAATTTAAATTTAAAATACCTTCGTGAATATTTTTCTATATGTGGTTGATAATTGATTTAAATATCAACCACTGAGAAATTAAATATTAAAATGGCCTATTAACAATGCACATACCCCAGTCATGGAAAAAAAATATATTCGTATAATATAATGATAGTCAATTTTTCTCACTCAACGATGAGACTCGATTTCTTTAACTTCATTTCGCCCATATATTTTTATCTTAAAACATAAGATAATGATATACGAGAGATATACCATACAATCTCAACACTATTGATGTTTGAAGCCCAAGTAATGTTTAGCAGTTACCTATGTTTATTTTATAGCGTCATGTCCGTTGTTGTCTTTTATATGCCTCATCTTTATTATATGTGTACCACATAATATAACAACTAATTTTCTTTCCAAAACAATATAGATGTGGAAAATACGAGAATTCATTAATTACGTAACATTTTAACCTAATCGAATCCATTTTGCTAATTTGTTACAGATTTACTTTAGAAAACCTCATCTTAAGTTTTTGCTACTAGAGAGTTCCAACCGTGTGCCAATAAATTGGAGACAATCCAAAGAATCTTCTGTTCGTGTCCCATTGCCTTTAAATTAGGGTACAACCACAAAATACTTTGGCAACAGTAAAGAGGAGTTCGGTTCTTAAAATTGGATTCATTGCGTTTTACTTCGTATACTATACTACATTTCTTCTCAATGGACGACGATTATTATTGTCACGTATATTGTGTACATTACAATCGTTTTGATAATTTAAACAATTTTAATCGTTTTGTTAAAATTACAACAAATAGTAGTAATTGAGAGGTCACAAACCCGTTATTATTACAATTACATAACAACAAAATCTGTTGTAGGGTTATAGTAAAAAAAAAGGGTGGATAAGTGGATGTCGCTCTGCTGTACAGTAGGTTAGAAGTGGGTCACTGTATAATAGATGGTATTAAATTTGAATTCAATGATATAAATATAATATCATTGCAGGTATACGAAAAACGATCCTGAGTTGAGCTGATATTGTATTTTATATTTATATTGTTATTTCATATTATTAATACGTTAGCCTGTAAGTTGAATTAATATAATAAAATTACAACAAAGTAACTAAAACCGTTATTCTCGGTTATTTAATATATAATTTTGTCCAAATTTGATCATAAAATAGCTATAAAAAAAAACTATGTGTTTATATTTTTGAGATTTTTAGTTACAGAATAACCTACTTACGTAGAACCTTGTTTTAAATTTTCAATCCTTAGCTATAAAAGTTGAAAATGTTATCAATTTCTAACCACAAAAATATTTTTCTATTTGAAATTTGATAAATGTTGTAAAAAATCGAACTTTGAATGCTTATAAAAAAAACTGTGCCATTGTGTTTTTAATATTTTTCAACTACTATTGTAACAATATATTAGGAGCCTTATATAAAATTTTCAAGCTTTTTGACACAACGAATAAAAGTTTGTCCGTAAACACTTCAAAACAATTCAAATATTTTGAACATTTTATCGTTTGTAGAAAGTACTAATATAAACAACCGGTGAAAATCGCATGTGTCTGCGGTCATTTGTTTTAGAGTTATACCAAAATCCAAAATCAATTTTTCTGAAAACAAATTTTGCGTAAAAATTCCAGTTTTTCCTTAATTTTTCTTTTGTTTTTTCCTACGCTTTTGAAAACTATTGGGAATTTTGAAAAATGACCTCCCAAAAGCACTAACTAGATTCACTTTTCTATCAAAAAAGATACTGTTAAAGAAAATCGAAGCATTATTTCGACTACTTATCGTGTAAACAGACGCAAAAAGTAAAAATAAAAAAACGCACATCATATATATCGCTCCGTTCAGAATCTAAAATGGTTTGATTAATTACTGATCTCGTAAATTTGTTGCAACATTGCAGTACACACAATTAGTATTTGCTTCTATCGGTTATTACTTATTAGTAATAATTTTATTCCGTCCACGATCACAATCTTAATTTACAATATTACAATTAAAATATGACCCAATATACAACATTGTATGCATAAAAATATGCAGATAAATGTGTGATATTTCATAAAACTGAATTTAAAAACCAGGGAATGAGTTAAATTTGAAATTAATGATAACCATTGCATACGAAAAACTATTCTGAGCAGGACTGCGTGTGTCCATATCGTCCTCTATTTATAAAGTATAACAATATTCCATAATTTATATTTTATATTACTAATTAACTCATTTTTCCCAAGACATTGCATGTACTTATAATATTATATTATAATTACATTATTGTCATAATTTATGAACCAATACTAACGTAGCAGGTACCATAATATAATATGACAAAAATCTACGTGCTGAATTAGTCTATATTTAATTAGGTAATTTAAAATTTTTATAGAAATACTAATATATATAATGGTGAAAACTTCCAAGTTTCTAAGATTAATTTTTTTTTTGGATTACAACAAAATAACCATGATCGTTAGATCAAATTAAATATTCAATAATTTTGTTTAAATTTTAAGTTCAACGCTTAAAACAAATAAGTGACGATGTAGGTTTTTTGTAACTTTTGAATTACTCTAAGACTATAAAGGCACAGAATCGTTTTTCGCATTCAATGAATTATCGTTTAGTTTATATTTAATACTTCCATGAAGTAGATTAACTTACTCAACGACAAACTACACTAAACATATTCATCAGAGAGATTTTTCTCTTCCGATAATATTAAAGATAAATGAGAGTTATTTAATTTGACCCTCTACCTCTCAAATTAAAAACTACCAACTAGCTCCAAATTGTTACCAGAAATTGTTAAATGCTTTTAGGTCCGTAGATTTTTTCTGCTCCAAGAAATGAACAGAGACTAAAATAAAATCACACATCACAGTAAAAACCATTCGTTCATCCCTCTACTCAAAATCTAAAACACACATAATTGAAACCCAATACTTTCATCGCTCTGCTCAGAATCTAAAACAAAATTATGGTTTTATTAAATATTTTAATCAAACAAATGCAGATAAATCAAAAGGTAAACTTCTATCTTAAGTCTACTCCTCTTGTTTATCGTGAAATCATTAAATGCCAATAATATTAGTATTATGTTGACTGAGTGACTGACTATACAAAAACAAAAACGTTTTGTTATAAATTATATTTTTTATCGTTAATGTGTGTTTTGATACAACTCAAACGATACGTTTTTAAAAGTATTATAATAGGTACCCCGGTTTCTACGTGTCTCTTCTCTAGGGAGTGACCAACTTTTTTTCATATTGTGCCAAATAGAATAAGAAAAATGAAAATGTGCCATAAAAATTAACGCGGATATTATCATAATACGACTAACTTTATTATAGATTCTTCTAATCAAATAATATGTTATATTATGTGTGTTTCATTCAATAACATCAAATGTGCCGCAAAAGGCACTCGTGCCGCAGGTGGCAACCCTTGCTCTATTCGAAACTTTGTCATCGATTATATAATATAATCTTCATAATCGAAAATACCAAGAATATATCACACTGTAATATTCATGATAGTAGGTCTGAACTAATTACAATTATTTCTGAAGTTTGTACTTAGCTCATATACGAATATGTATGATTATCCTGAACTTATTCTCAGCATGAATAATTCAAGAACGATGTATACTGCAATAATTATAAATAGATATTATTGTATCATATTATTCAAATTTACCAGGTCAGGTCTAAAAATGTAAAAATAATTTTTTTAGTCAATATCTATTAGTGGATCAAATAGAATAGCTTGGGGTGAGAAGGGGTCAAACATCCAAAATATCTACATACCCACTCAAAAATTAAGAATAGAATATACTAATATAATAATATAATATTTAGAAATAGTTTTTACTGATTATTTTTTTTTTTTTTAGTCAATTTTCAGAAAAAATTTTTTAACTTACCAGAAAATTGTCTATTTTAAAATTATTTAGGTTTAATTTTTAAACCATACTACAATATCTATCATTTGTACGCACAACAACCTACCTCTAATTAATAAATAATAATAATTTTTAAAATGTTTTTGGAGCAAAAATAAAGTTAGAGGATGTGAACATCCAGCCAATTTTAATTTTTTATTTTAAAGAAGAGTTCACACAGAAATTTGTTGGCTCTCGTATAATTAATATTTTTTTGTTTGTATTATGTTTGCTATTGAATAGAAAAATACTAATAGAAAAAATAAAATGGTTATTATAATATAATTCAATATAAATGTAGACCTGTGTTTATTATATTTGGTGAAAACCACTGAAATGTACGTGTTAGAAATATGGTAGTTTATAACTGAGTTTGAGACAGATTAAATCCACTGGCATTATTATTAATTTGTCACGGGTAACGCCGTGCAGGATCAGCTATAATTAATAAATATAATATTTACTATATAAACTGGAAGGTATTAAACGGATGACCCTTATAATAAAGCAAATCCATAGTTTTCGACCGATTTTCCAAAAATATTTAATATTTCGTCAATAGACTCGGCAAGAAAATAGTTATAAGGATTGGATATTATAAGTTTAAAATTTTAATTTGTGTTTGGTAAAATGATAAGTGATAACACTAATAGTCGTGTTAAGAATTTATGCAGTATATATGTCGCATCCACTTAGTGTAATCGTATTTTTCATGAAATGGATATCCATTTCATGAACTACGATCATATCGTGTAAGTCAAATTTTAGTTCATGAAATGGACATATATTTTATCCATTTCATGAAATGAAAACTCTTATTTTACACTTTGTGTAATATTTTAATTACATTCCTGATTCCTGATTTACAAATTGGTGATTGCGTCTTAATAACAGTACCTAAAGTAGATCGAGGACCTTCAGATCCCGCCAATGTAATTGCAGTTATTGTCAGTCAGAACAAACATAAACTTCACCAACTCGGAACTCAATATAGTTTAGTAAAAGGGTGGTACAATTCAGCAAGTTTGAAACCCGCGACATCTAATTTTTTAAAAATTACTGAAGTTAATAATGATAAAGAACTCACATTACGTGAAACAGTTTCTCATATTTCTGGGGGACAAGGTTTTTTAAGTTGTACTTGTAAACGCCAATGTGAATCAAAACGATGTGCTTGTTTTAAAGCTTCTGTAAAGTGTAACAGTCGTTGCCATAACACTAATATTTGTAAAAATAAGTAATAATTTATTATTTATATAAATAATATTATTACGATGATTATTATAATTATTTATAATTTATTTTTATTATTATAATAAATAATTATAATAATGTAATAGATTAAAAAGTAAACTTAATTTAAACTGATTTTATTTTTTCATAACAAATCAGAGTTTATTAATATAATATTTAGTATTTAAAGATTTCGATTTCAAGAAAATTTATCATATAAAGGTAATTATATTATTATATAGTTGCTATATTATAATAATCTGATTGTATTTTTTCATAACAAATAAGAGTTTAATATAATATGTAATATTTAAAGATTTCGATAACGAAAAGTTATTACCTATATTATAATTGCGTTAATATTGTTATATTATAATAATCATAAATAAATGTAAAAGATTAAAAATTAAACTTAATTTAAATTGATTGTATTTTTTCATAAAAAATAAGAGTTTAATATAATATGTAGTATTTAAAGATTTCGATTTCACGAAAAGTTACCTGTTGATGTAATTAATTTAAAATATTACACAAAGTGTAAAATAAGAGTTTTCATTTCATGAAATGGATAAAATATATGTCCATTTCATGAACTAAAATTTGACTTACACGATATGATCGTAGTTCATGAAATGGATATCCATTTCATGAAAAATACGATTACACTAAGTGGATGCGACATATTATATTTTAACGTAAGTAAGAAGTGGTAATCCACCGGCATTTAATTATTTTCACGGGCAACGTTGTGCAGAATCAGCTAGTATTTTAATAAATAAATATTATATAATATTGAACAAACACCAGTTCCTAAATAAATCGTGCTTAATTTAAATGTTTTTACCCGACATTTTAATGAACATAAAATAAAAGTTCATTCTATAATATTTTTTTTTTCCATTTGAGTTAAATGTTCACCAAACCTCATGCAATTCGCTGAAAATTAATACTTTGAAAAAAATGTTTACTTCAATAAAACTTAATGTCCTAATATTTATAATTTAATGAATTCTATACTGTGAAGCAAAGTTTAATATTGAAAGACGTTACTTGGGATAGTGGCAATGCAGTGGTGTAATTACTGGGGGGGGGGGTTGTCATATCACCCCCACGCCTTTTTTTTTTAAACTACCAAACCACATTTCTTTACTTATTTAACTATATATATTATTGTTTATAGGTACTAAAGTATATTTTTATAGAAATAATACAAAAAAACTAATACTTCACAAATATATTGAAATAAATCATATTATTAAATTGTGTTGTGGTACAAAAATAAACCACCGAGCGGTCAAATGTTATTTTATCATTGAGCAACGCATCGTCATCAGCAAAACTCCAACGCCGTATAAATTGTATAATGTTTAACTACTTTATCATTACCTAACAGTTTTAAGTGATGGTAATATGACAATAATATTGTTATGAAACTAATTTTTTAGTGTATCTAGATGACAATAAGATAAAATACCTATTTCATATTTGTAAATGTGAATCAGTATTAAATTATTAATCATTATATAGTTATTTATTTTAATGTATGCATACATTATTTACAATATGTACTTACAATATGGTGGTGGGGGGGGGGGTTAATGTTTTGTTTTTTACAGAATTAACGTATTTTAACTTAATTAGATAACATAGGGAACATAACGATTTTAGTTATTTTGTTGCAACTCAAAACCATTATTCGTAGGGACTTTGAATTTTTTGCTGGTAAAGTATACGTAAATAATTATTTTATTTAACATACAAATCAAAATATTTATATTCATTTTAATAAAGTTACAACCCAAAACGATTCACGCTGTTTCACTGTAAGTTGGTATTGACATATAAGTTAATAACAGCTAGTTGTATACAATTATTAGTCATTACTACTCAGTACTATTACTACTCAGTACTATTAATTATATTACATGCTATTAGAATAATTAGATACTATTTAAGGCTCAGTCAAACAGAAAGCGGGTTGTCATGGTGTACGGGTACGCGGTCAGCAGTCAGTTGTATTATTTTACAGTGCCCGCGTGGGCAGCTCACTTTCTGTTTGACTGAGCCTTTAATAGATGCGATATTTGCCATAAATTAATTCAATATGATAAATATTGTTATTTAAAGGAATATAAATATTATGTCCTTGGAGAAGTATCTTTTGTTTTAACGCATAAATTGGATAGTTCCACTCAATTATTGTGCGCACCATTTCATAATAATATGTAATAAATTAATTGTTTACAATTGAAAGCACTACACAGTTTGGATAACACTTACCTGCACAGTAGTACCTACAGATATTGTTATTTGGTATTAGGGGTAAAAAACAAAACCATATCGTATGAAATGAAATGATAATAAAACAATGCGCATCATTGTAGCATAAAATCAAATCATAATGCATTCATAAATATCTAACCAATCTTGTGATATTCTAAATGCGTTCTATATTGTTATTTTCACAAATACTTTGTTATTTTATTAAATATTAATACCTATTTAATAGTTTTATACGCATTACATACAAATAATAATGACAGCAATATAAATTATAATATACACAATAAACATTCCCAGCATTTGCAATTAGAGGGTTGATTAAGTTGATTCAGACAAAAAAATCCATCATACAATGATGAAAGAATCAATACCTAACTGAAAAAGTTATAATTAGTCTGATTAGTTATCTATATAAGTACCTATACATAATAATGTTATGATATTAATGGATTATTAGAGTTACACGAGTAATTTAGTGAAATGAAGACTTCAAGTTATATACTATATTATAATAACGGGAACAAGTACTTATGAAGTATCATTATTGTCATTCAACCGAATGATGATCGGGAGGAGAACACTTTTGAGATAATGTATAATTTTTTACTTTAGGAGTCTTTGCTGTTAATTACACAATAATATTATGTTTTTGATATTTGTAAAGGATAATTGAAGTATCAATATTATAAAATATGAAATATAATCGTATCATGCCATGCATGTAATAGACAATTTTGGACGATCACCGATCACATTTTCATTTAGAAATAAAACAAAGCAGACCCGGAGTGGAGCACTTGTTTTATTTCACTTGTTTCAGCGCATGATATTGGTATTACATTTTAAAGCAATACGATAAATCATTGAATTCGAAAACAATTTTGAGTGGAGTCATCACGATTGTCGACATTAGTTAAACTTTTTCGATAGTGGTCGTTGGTCCATTACGCGCTTACACCATGAAGACTACAGAGAAGATCGAGAATGTATTTCTTCAAATTGCAGTATAGAGTGTCGACTGATGCTAGGATCAAATAAAACTTCTGAAAACCTACTTAAAATAGAAAAAAATACAATATGTAGAAACGGTATGTAAATCTCTCTTATAAGGATATATTGCATAATTTATTTATATTAGTTTTAATCATTTATTATTTTATGAGTTATGCTGCATTTTGAACAACATATATGTTGCTAAAACAACAATATTACACATTTACATTATATATTACCTAAACAATAATAACTCCTTTGTAAATCAGTGCTTTGCGCAGCGTGCATAGGATCGTGGTATACATAGCTTAACATTTGTCTAAATTTTTTTATGATAATGTATACAAAATAATAAAAATATACCTACGTAAGTACGTAACAGCGAAAAATTTCAAGTTTTTGAGAATTAGGTTTTTTTTAATTACAACAACATAACTGAAATGTTATTTATAAAATAACTATTGTTTAAACGATACAAAAGTGTTTATAAAAATAACAGTTGAATTTTACTGTTCCAAAGGCGATAATAAACACTACAAATAAAGTGAAACATACACACATTTATTGTAAGACCTATCCATTTTTCTGAACCTAAAATGTTTATTGTATAAGCATGCAGATACTAAAAAGACTAGGAACAAATATATTAAAAAAAAGTTCAATATTTCTGTCAACAAACATTTGTAACAGTACTTCCCAATTAAATTTGACTAAATCTATTTTATTCTCATTCTAAGTAAATGATACACTTTTATAAGCCACCTAGGTACATATTATACAACTATTATATAAAAGTTACGGTATGTTCTAATGATACTTTGCCAAACCATCTTCAAAAACGGCTTGGATAGTTTCGGATACCAATTATTATTCTTGTACAATGTACATCTAAAATGACCTTAAACGTCCATCATCAGTGCGATATTGAAACAAGTAGGTAGTTTATATAGTATACTATTTTAAACATATCATCGAAAACGCATCAAATTTACAAACTCTAATCGTTTTATACTGTATATAGCATATATAAACACACCAAACATTTTTGTGGAATTCCTTTTTAATAGGGAATAAAGGGCAACGTGAAGTTTATTCTTTATTCTTATATATACTCTCATACATTCTGTATAACTTCTATATTCAATCATGGAAAAATAGAATTACTCAATATTCAAGTTCACAATGAATATTTCACATTTTTATTATAGTACGGTTATGCTTGTAATAATAACTAAGTATAATATAAGTATAATAGTTTATGATATTTAATCTAAATACCTATATAAAATAATGAACAAACCGAATAAACTTTTTTGTTATTGATCGTTGGTCATTATTTTAAAACCTTGACATTGCTCTGGGGCTAAGCTGATTGTATTTCAAGAATGAAGTATAAACAAGCCTATTTAGTTGATCATGATTCGTGAAAGATTCCAGAAAGGTCATTAATACGATTGTTATTTCAAAACCTTATTAATTCAAAATACTTATAAAATTGACTCATATTTTATTATTTTTTGTGAATATAATTAAAAAAAATTTAGACACTAAAATATGTAATGAGATATATAATATGCTTTGAAATAACAATTTACTGTCTTCAGTAGAATAGCAAATTAACATTTTTCTTGACCCTATAATAAGAGATTATGACATATAAACCAAATTAATTGATCTCATTTCTTTGGAAATAAATGGATGAATTGAAATGTGGGTGAAATAAATAAAACATAATTCATGCATTTTGCCGAGAAAAAGTCTTAGGTTTTCAATTATTTAATGTAATATAATATCCTACAGTAATTTCATTTTTTGTTCAGTGTTCAGTGAATACATAATATTAATTAATATTTAACACACAGGATAATATTATAAAATATCATACTACTTTGAAACCTTCTTAAAATAACTACTGGAATACATTAAATAATGACTAAATAAATAATACTGTTTTGCGTCAATGTTAAAGCAATATAAAAAAAAATTTACTTTACATGTTACACGTAACTCTCGTATTTATACGTGAAGAATAGGTGAGTCTTATTTTAATATTATCTATTATGTATAAATATGTGGTTTAGTGATGGATTTATGCAATTTAATTCAAGTATACAATACGAGAATTAAGGATTTTTAAAAGTACATGTTGTAGGTACTTGTTGTAATATCCCACAAATTCAAGGTATTTATTGTTCAGACAAACACACAAATGCGTGTATGCTTCTGCTATACACAATTTCAGATGTATATGAATTTATTTTTTCTGACTGCAGTATACATTATTAGTTCAACGTAAATATGAAATTTAAAGATATTTTTTCTATGGATCATGAACGTTAAAAATGATACTCTATGCAAGCCGACCTTTATTAAGTAGAGTATTTTTTTCCGTTGGATCGAGTCAATTTAAATGTATAGTACACATAAGTACATCATTTTGAATTCATAGAAGTTATATAAAATTCTAAATACGTTAATATATTAGCGATTTGTTATTTATTTTTCGGCTGTCAGTAATAATAACTACACGCAGCTCACATCATATTGTTATATCAAACGACTATGCCACAACAAATAATACGAATGTTTCTGTTTTTAAGTATTCTACACTTGTTGTATTGTCTGTCCAATTAAAATAAAAATAAAAGTACCTAGTAAAGTATCGTCAAATCTATATTAATTAATATTATATACTGTCTGCATTATGAGGTAGGAGCTGTCATAATTTTTTTGTATAAATATGACGTGAAAAATATTATTTTTGTTCGTTTTGTCATCTTATTGTTTTATGGTAGTTGATAAATACATTTTGTAATGTTTATACACGTTGCGTACACCTAACTAAATAATACATGATTGTAAATTGTATATTATAATAACTAAAGGACATTATTTCATATTTATATATTCAACTATTAGGAAAAATATTAATATTAATATTCTTTTATTTTATTTTATTAATACGTTATATTATGATTTAAATTTTAAAACATGTCCGATAAAAAGTCTACTCATACAATTTTATTGCTATGGAAACAATGGTAAATTAAAAAATCAAATATTTGGTCTTACATTTTATGGCCTGGTACAATAATTATTGTTAATGTAAATCGAGAAATTTTTACGTGATATGAAATAAGATAAATTTACGAAAACCGTTTACAGGAATCTAAAACGCAAGAGATAATAATACAAACTACGTGTAATAGAGTTTACGTGTCTTAATCAATTCATTAGATAGTAAGTTCGTAATATTGTACGACAGATATATTACATACCTACGTGTAAAAGAAGGCAGAAAACTAAATTGCATTTTAATGACGTCGCAGGGGAGGGTCGACTGATTCACGGGTTATTTGGTACACAGAAAGCGCGTGTCACATTACATATAATACACTTTAATAGTTTAATGGACTGCGTGAACGTTTATTAACTGCAATTTGATACTTAAAACTAATCGATAATAAATACGGTAGTTATTCATACAAAACGTGAGCGTATTACGACGCTATACTTGTCATCGTCAATTACTTTTTTCTTCTAATTTGTGTGCGTGTGAGTGTTTTTTTTTTATTATTATGATTTTGAACTACAATAAGGGTAGTGCACAGATTTTTGTATCTAATTTATAGAAATTTGTTTTCTTTACCTCAACTTAAAATACATTGTCTACACCTACCTATCTCTAGGATTCAGGTTGAGCAATTTTTGTTGTTAATTTATTTTATCAAAATAATATATTATTCAAGTTTACCCGGATATTTTTTACACTTTTACTTTGCAGGCCTTCAAAAGTACATAATCATAAAGTGGTCAATATAAAATTAATATCTATCGTACCGCATTAAGATTCTAAAACTTATTGTACTTATGAATTTAATGAATACGATATTATAATGTGTGATGGTGTTCTGAATGAGTCGGGCGTGGAACATAATATTAGTTTAAAAATTAACAACAAACGTCTCGCGCAAAAAAAACGAATTTCCGTATAGTTTAATATATTGTATTGTGTTCGCGGGCATGTAATTAAATAAAAATACGGCGAGGAAAAAATTAAAGAAAAGTCACATGGAATTTTTCTCGTACCGTTTCCATATCACAATATAATAATACAACAATGTGATATTTAGCGACACGTCATCCCTGTCGTATCATTTGCGGTTGCGGTATAAAGTGGTATATACTCGAACAGTGGTCGATTAGTGACCGTCAATCACGTATCGTCACTGCGTGAGCGTGTGTGCTTATGATGTGTGTTTGCGGTCTCAACACGTTGAGCTCGAGATGACAACCGGGCACGAGCTCGGGGGGGGGGGGAGGGATGAGACGGATGCTGCGCGCGCACGCGCGTGACCGACGACCGCCGCCGCTAAACTATATTATAATAATATCCTTTGCCGTCTCGTTTGGGTCATGGAAGAATGGATGGTGACGTGCGTTGGTGAGGAGAGAGATTAAGAAGGAAATTGATTAATGATCGCGAACCGCACTCGCCACTATATTATATACAGCTGGAACGACGAAATATTATTATTTTATGAGTATAATGATAATAATAATAATAATAATAATAATAATAATAATGATAAAAATAATGACAATAATATAAACGGTCACATTTGGTACGGCCGTTTATACGCACAGAACACATTATCAACAAACGGAATCGAAAACTGCGTTTTTTTCCATTTAATCCTTGCCAGCAACCATATTCGGGTGAGAAATGATTTTATAAGACGTTTAGACTATATATATAAATACAATATATAAATGTAATATATATATATAAACCTATACACCGGTGGTCGTGCATCGTGAGCGTGTGGCTGCGTGTGATAATATTATAGTGTTTAAGAATAACCGCCATGGGATAAATACAGATAAGCGTGTGTTTATATATAGTCTTTCGCGGGCTGTCGCCAAATCAATAATATTCTCTTATCCCGTCAAATTCATTTATCGCGATAAATGCACGCACGCACGTCTGCCGGTCGTCCAATGTCCGTAGTCCGGACCACTCCCCAGAGGTTAAGTTCCTGGGTGGACCTGCAAAATCGGATTGTACTGTCACAAATTAATAAATATATATATATTATATATATTATTACACATTACAAATCGAAGAATTCGGAAATTAAACTTTATACTCGTATCGCACTTGCTGTATATACTGCTGCTGAAGTTCATACTCCTCCGCCAGACCAAAACACTTTCTCCACCACCGTCGTATCGTATGCCGCGACACGCTAATTAAATTCAATTTGTATCACTGTTGCAGTTTTTGTTCAAAAGGGTTTTTCACATTCAAAACATTAAACGTTTTTAGCGAATTCATCTTCGACGTTCAAACGACGTCATTGTAAACTCATAGGCCATTTCGTTAATTTTCATCATAATGTATACAGTTACATTCAATTCCAACGGCCATAAACGTATACTCCTTTGTAGCCATCTATAAATTATGTTTATAATTCATTTTATACATGGTGCTCTTTCTCTTTGCAAGTTTTACCTACCGTGCTTAAGTTGCCAAGTAATTTTAATTAAAATTATCAAAACATATTATTTATATATATATATATATATATTGCATACTTTAACGTTGTTTACAATGATAGTAGTTCTCGTTAGGTTATTTTTCATATGCATATAATCGTAACTTGAAAACTCCGTCATATACAATTTAACTTTAAATGTTATAATAACACATGAAATAACCGAAAGGAAATTAATAAGCAGAGACGCGAGCATTGTGTTAAGTAAAATATACCAAAAATTCAACAAGCTACAACTGAAAGTGAATAGAGTAATAATTAAAACATGCCAAAGATTCCAATAGAATACATTCCAACGTGATACTTAGAACGAGTATGATAATGGAATATCGCGTGATGAAAAAAAAATAGAATCTGAAGGAAAGTTTGCTGTGCGTTGATCTATTCAACAAAAATATTTGACGAGAATCAAACCAAGACTTACGTTTTAATTATTATATATGTGCACGGCAATATAGCCATCAATCAGTATACTTATGTTGAATGTCTGTTTAGGACATTTTTAAAATGTATTAAACATAATACCAGTGAGAATTTATCTCGAGTCTAAACCATAAATTGCATTCATTTTATAAGGGTAAGACTAAATCTAAGAATGCTTGTAAAATCTATAGAATACTCGACTTAAACTACCTTTTTTAAGCTCATTAAAATATGTATATGATGATAATATATTATTACGCTCTATTTCATCAATTTTTTGATATCATTATATCACATATCATTATTATAACACAAATTCTTTAAAATATGTCAATTAAATCTTAGATCGCATATTAAATATTTCATATTTTACAAATTAGGAATTTAAAAACTTAGTATTTATTTAATTTTTAAAGTAAGTAGGTAGGTACGTCACTTTAAAGAGTTCGTTTACCTATAGCAAAGTTCTTACAGCATTAGAAAAATATCCAAAATAGATAAGTTTACTATAGATTTTTAAATAAGCATTTGAGTTTTACAAAACTTGTCCATATCATGGATAATATACAATTTATTTTGTAGTTAAAATCTTATCAAATTTTAAATTATTTTTGAAGTTGGATACCTAAACGAAAATTAATGAACTAGTTAATCGTTTATTTCAATTAATATTATTCCTACGGACTAGAAACTTTTTGCCATTATATTGTATGTTATTACTGATTATTTTGTATATACATTACACGTAAAGATATTTTCAAAGTATTACAAATTGTCTCCGCTCTGAATCATTCGATTTCAATTTAACTCACCCATTGCAGTTATACCAGCTTAATGGCGGAATTAATAATTCTTTACAGCAGAGTGACTTCCTAGGTAATAAGAATTTTTATTTTAAGCTATATTCATTATTAAATTTGTTTGTCCAGTCTAGTTGGAGGATATAACGATATCGTTCGTTATAATATGGTCTAATGACTTATTTTAGGATTATATGGGTGTTTTATAATTATAATTATAATATTATATCGTTGCTTATATTATTTTCAAGATGCAATCAATGTAAATTAAGCAATACATATTATAGAAACTTACCTAAGATAGGTACTATAGGTATTATATATTTATATTCAATTCTGTTAAAAGACATTTTTCATTTGATTTTAAATAGAGCTAAGAATACATTGAATTAAAAAGTATTTAAACAGTAATTAATGTAAAATTTCAAGAACAAATAAAAATGCTTGTTTAAATTTATAATGTTTACTTTATTATAAAATTATTTATAAATTTATTTTAAATTTTAAAATTATTATTTTTATCCATTGTACAGTTAGTATATTTCACATTAATTTGTAAACTATTAATATACTATGATATATCGACTAACTTGTTATATCATATATTACTGTAGTAATATTGTATAACTCGACATATTTTGTTCTCGAAGTTAAAAAAACTATAATAGTACGTACAGATGGCGGTCGGAGAAACTTAAAAAATTTAAAAAAAAATGCAATACTTAATATTTTGTTTAACGTCTACTCTTACGATATTAGTCTTTGTGACTGAAAAATAATACAAATATTCGGGAAATTATTGCAAACTATACTTATATACTTATTTATATAAATTCGAGGAAACATGTCTGCCAATGTGCGTGTGTATTATATTTTAATTTATAAGTTTTAATATTTCTTCCTTGGAATAATAATATATGTAATATTATAAAATATTGTAATGTATACAAAACCCGGGTCCGTTAATTCGTAGTTTTCAATTAACGTTACAAAATTCTAATAATATATACTTCCTCGAAAAAAATCAACTATGGTGTTTCCTTTTCATGTTTATTTTATGATACAGTAAAATATAAACTCTCAAAATTTCGATGATTTCAAATGTAACCAGTACAAAAAATAATATCAAAATTTATTGAAACAAAGACAACCAAGTATTTAATTAAGAATATCTATTTGGTTTTTTAAATACATATTCATCCAAGATAGTAAGTATTTAAAAACATTTATACATTTACTTAAATAGGTAATTTACAAGACTGATTATATTATTATTAGTATAATATTATGATGTATAGGTATGAGTAACATTTTTAAAAATGCATGCATTACAATTGCTTATACAATACGCTGTCTCAACTTGACAAATAATACAATTGTATTATTTAATTTTGTAAGTTTATTATTTTAAATTAATAAAATTCTAACATAATATTTAACATGAACATTTCATGGCAAGTTTTTTATAATAAATTAAAAGTTATCTCGGTCTTGAATTATATTATTGTACCTATGGTATTAAATTTTTGTTTGTTGTACTATGTATATTATAATATATTGTAAAATTACTGTTTTGTATTAATAAAATAATATTCATATTTTCCAACTTCAAATCATTATTACTAATACTAATATTAATTCTGAAAATATTTATGATAAATGTATAGACATTTTTTCAATAAATAGATATTTTTCAATTTACAATATGTGTCACACTGTTTATACATCATATTTTATAAATAATGGTCAATTACGATATAGTGGTGGTATTTATATAAAACAATATCGCTTATCAACAGAAAAATATTAAAAATTCCAGTTACCTATATAATACTTTTGTCATGTACACCAAACATATTATAATATTATTGTAAAATTCCTTGAATGCAAATTCTAATCTAAAAATAATATAATTTATGAAGTAGGTATACAAAGGTAATGTCAACCGTGAAATTACTCTCATATGTTTACTACCCTAACTCAAGTACAACCCTTGAGGAAACTTGAGTTTCATTATGTTAAAATTACAATATTATTAGATCAACTATTGTTAAATTAGATGGAGTGGTGAAATTTTATAAGGATTGAGTTAATTCACTAATATTTAAAATAAAACTAATATGTTTTATTATATATTAGTATATTACTATGCTTTTGTATGTTGATTAAACCTGTGTTACTGTATTGGGAAAAATATCACAATTATTAGAGTCACTACACATTATTTGTGGTTATTATAGCAAATAAACCTCAAGTATAATAACTATAGTATTAAGTTAATCGTTGGACCAGTTTCCTATATGTCCAATTTCCTTGCTGTTATAAAATAATATTAATAAATTTAGTATAAAACCCTTGCATAAACCAAAAAATACCACTTTCTCTATACTATATGATATTGTTATTTAAAATAATTGTTGCATGTTTTAACTTAACGGCCATATTATTACGTACAGAACAAGCAAATACCTGATATGCTGTATACAGTAATCGTTCAGTGAAGAAAAAATCTAATAACTATATTTATACCTTCTTATAGTACATAACTACATACCTACTATTAGTACTACGGTTTATGATATTTTTATTAAATAATTATAACATATTGTGTGATAATTTGTTTTACATTATTTTTTTAATAGTTTAAGTTATACATAATAACACAAGGAATAATACATTTATTATTATTATGATTGATTGTTTAAGCACATAACTGAGTGAAACTGCTTTATGGGTGTATAGTCAACTAGATTTGTATTTTACCGTAATGAATCTTCAAACGTCATAATTGTTTACACAAATGCATTAATGCATATATATACAATATATTTTTATTCCTCATCATAGCTATCGAAATACAATAGAAAATAATCTACGAAACGCACATCATTTTAACAACAGCAATATAATCATAATCGTCAGATTTACATTTAAAATGTAATACAGTATGTATTATCGTGTAACAATAAACATAACAGGCTGCTAACTTTAAACTTTGTAAATCATATTTTATGTTTAATTGCGTCGTGGTGCGTGGATTAAATTATATTTAGCATGTCGGTGATAAATATCTATGATCCCCTGTCAACAATTTAGCTATTATTTGCATCGTCGAAAAGCGCCCGGAAACACTATACTCATGGTCGTGAATTCACTCATCGTTGTATTTGTTACGAGTTCAATATAAACCTTTAGCTTATATTATGTTATAACCGAAGCGAAAATGTAAACAATCAAATGGGTGTTATACATTTTACCCGAATGCGTATTATGTAGGAAACGACGTTTTGACAGATACCTATAATAACTCAATAATTAGCATTCACAATGCGTAATTTGTATACGCGTATAGGTATACTTAGAGGCATGACCACTTTGTCCGTGACTAGGCTGTTGTATATTATTATCGTATCAACAGTTATAGAGTAAACACTGTATAATATTATGAAACAAAACGAATTGAAACAAATATCCGTTACACAATTGTACATAAAACTGCATCGCTGTTGTGCCTTATATTCAAGATGGATAGATATGCACTGTATTAATTGATATAATGTTATGTATAGTTGGGAAAACGGATGGGTTTAATATTATTTGACAAGAGTCTTATGAATTTGATGCCGGTAATTGGTTGAAGGAAAAACGATAGGGTACAATAATTATTGTATACATATAGTTGAACTAATTTATTATCATATACATGGTACACAATACACATATTATTATGTATGATTTGTCAATATATCTCATTTGGAGTCAGGATTTTCTTCTTCCAGCATATACGTTCTTATAACAATTGAAAAAATATCTAATAACCATGTATCAGATCATAAAACGGTTTTATAATAATTTACTAAAAAAAAAAAAAACCAAGAAGAAAACGTATCAATGCATCATTTTATACGTTTTTATTACTATTCATTTAAAAATAATATATTTTCTGTAATATGTTGTTAAATGAAGTCTTTCTAATTATGGATTATTGATCATCATAACTATATGTATATTGTGTTCTATCAAATGTATCAACCAAACTCAATATTGAATAATATGTACTCATAGGAAATACTAAATTACGTGGAAAAATTGTCTTTTACATTAGAGATCAAAGTAAATTTAACTATAATACAATTATAATTAATATAATTTTAAAAATTGTGCATCAAATTTATGAGTTGAATATTTATATTAAGCTGTTCTCCTCTAATAATATTTTTAATATTTTGAATATTAAATTTAAATTATTACTTTATACAATGTTGGTCAATAACTCGCGTATAAAGGTACTCAGGACCAAATTCTGCAATAAAAACTATAAATTGAATGAATATTGCTTTGTAAAGTAACTTGTGTGCATTATATCTAAGTACTACTCATACCCATATTACGATTTTATAAATAAATGGAAAAGTCGTGCTATAGTACAACGATATATATATATATATTTAATAAGTAAGTATGTAAGTTACCAACTAAACTATAGTAACTATAATATAATATAATATTTATATACTGTACCTGTGTACCCGTTGAAAAAGCTCACAGCGATGTTTTAAACATTATTGTGTATGAACAAAACCTTTTATATTTTTGAGTAAGTACCTAATTATTAATGATAAAAATATGAGTTCTAATATTTCGTATTATAATATAAAAATCTAAAGCAGATAAAATAATTATGTAGGACGATAACTTATCGAATCTGAAAATGATCGGAACGCTCAAGCGTTTCAAAGATGTCCAAGCCTTTAATTAAAAATAAATAACAATATTACAGCATTGTCAAATGGTTATATTCAATAATCTTCGTGAAAACTGAAATATATTAGGAATCTATCAACGCCAATCTAGACAACTTGCATTATAATCCCAGGATAACGTATTATACTCATTACAATAGTAATTCAAAAATTTAGGTGATCCCGTCAAATAAACATTTCATTGAAAATAAAAATCGTTATTCAATGACAGTAAATTAGACAATGATAGTTATAACACGGTGATTTACACTGATTTTTTGTGTCAAACTTTCAAGTTCAGATAACTTTAAAATAATGTAACATTTCCCAAAACCTCCGATCAACAAAACAAATAACTGATTCACAAAAAACTGTCTAGTTTATGTAAGTAATCGAACATTTACACGATGGATGACCTAAAATACAAGTACTTTTTACATTTTCTTCACACCAAAATATAGTAAAAGTTCCATGAAAATACTCGCAATCAATCAAATATGTAGTTCTTTAATATTACTTTCATTATTTTATTTTTCTCCAGTCTCGTCTGCAGACAAAAATAAATTGGCCATGCAATATCCTATTTCAAGTAAACTTTAAGATTATCTAAATTATTTAAATTAGAGTTCGATACTATTTTTATACTATACCTACTGAGTTATACGTATCGACATTTAACCTTCTTGTAGATTGCACATTGGTATAGTTCATATTATAGTTTTGTAGTTTTCTATTTTCTTAAGGTTTTAACTATTGTATGTTGACAGATTCTGGATTTTTCGTTCAATATAAAAGCTATCATTCGTCGTGTAATAGACGCTAAAGTAACAATATCCTGAGAAATAATATAGGGAAGGAAAATAATTTTGTTAAGTATAATATTATTTACTAGGTTCGTAGTTACAATTTAATTACCAATAGTACAATATGTATTGTAAATGAATATTTATAATCATCTGAGGGTCTCACTCTTAATACTACTTTAGTTCAATTTCACCAAACATTATAAAAAATGTTTATTATATTTAAATAATTACAATATAAAATAGAAAGATTGTTCATTCAATATTTTTATTTAGAAAAGAAACATTTGCATTTCTGAAATTTAAATATATGACAGCCCAAATGCATATCCCACTCCTAAAAGTAAAACCCTAAATAAGCCACTTTATTAATTTACTAATATCAACTCGTTTTAATACAATGTACTCATCAACAAACATCGAATTGTGAACGGTGTGGTTATGGATAGTAATAATTATAATTTAATTCAGGAACATTACATAATATACCACGACGGAGCCGGTCGGTTTTTGTGTATTGTAAACACGTACCTATACTCTCCTGACCCATATCATATTCGACCATTTTGTGTCGTGAAGTCGGCATGAAGAGAACCAATATCTCGAGATTCGTCGATAAACTGTTAGGCTCAATCCGTTTCTATAATCTGTATTATTATAATATTACACTAGGTATCTATAAATCTATAATAATATAATTTACTGCATATGTAGGGCAATGTGCCTGGTTGTGCTGTAATCGTCGCATCGTACTGTTACATATGTATTAACAATGTAAATATTATGTAAATTTTACATAGGCAGGTAAGAGTATGCGATGACAATCAGGATGTATTATCCTTGGAGTATACGATGCGAAATGTGGGAGCACAAATATTATTGGCGGCGAGTGCAATGTTATAATCACAACGAATAATAATATTCTCGATCGCCGAGCTCGAGTGAACAACCACGTGATCATTCACTCGAACATTAAACCAATATTGTTCCGATTTAAACTCACGTTTAAACAATGTAGATTATCTTACACTTATCAAATATTTGCTCGACAAACAGATTTCCCGTCGACTCCCAACGCACTACGCCCACACCACTGGGTCTAATATACTATATGAGATTTGGTTATATTATATTGATATATTATAAATAATATATATTATTTTATTCATCATACAGGTACTTAACAATAATAATATAATAACAGTGTAATGTGAAATTACGTGCAGTTTAATTATATGTGTAGGAAGTAGACGTGACGTATAGGTAAACGTAAACTATACGAGGTGATATACCTACTACATTTTTAGTATATATTTAACTCATGTTTAACTTTTCGTATAATAATAATAATAATAATAATGTTGATTTAATTTAAAAATGAAAACGCAAATATTGAAATATATATGTATATAAAACAAATATAAATATTTCAATAATTAATTTTTTAAAACAAAACAAATAAAGTTTATAAATTAATTTAAGGTGATTTTAAAGGTAATGCAAACCATGAAAACTCAATAGATATAGTGATTATGATCTAGTTCATAATGAAACATCTTATGATGAATCAGGTAATAGATCAATGAACAGTTTACCAAATACCTATTCATATAATGTCATAAAATAAGTTCTTTACTACAAAACTCCACGATAAAAAAAAAACGGTGTAAAAAGCATATTATTGTTACAATGCAATAATATTATGATCAGCGTCACATTGAATGTTAAGCAAGTGACGTGGATGATATACACACAATCATTGTAATATGAAGTAGATCTAATTGAAAACGATGTCAACGATATAATTATAAATAGACCCCATACATCACCATTGGTGCAACTAGAGGTGGTACAAAATGGTCTTTAAAACCCCAAAATTTTAATTTAGCATTCCTTGTTTTTTTAGGTGTATCTATCATTATTATAGTGAAATACCATCAGTTTTATGTTTTTAAAATATTAAATATTATAGCATCCCACGTTTTAGACGTCTAGTTGCACCTATGTACATCGCAGAACATTTTGATGAAACAGTATATTAAAAAGTTTTGCTGACCAATAATTATCAACGTCTTTAATAAAACGTTTGCACACATCATCCAATAGTGATAATCTACAAATGTTTAAAAAAAAGTATTCTAGACTTAAACTAGTTAAATTATTCTGAAACTATTCTATACATTCCAAGACTATTACTAAACTGCTAGTTTACAATGAATTGATTTCGTTTAAGGATAACGAAACATTTAAATGTGCGGCGGAATTCACATCGAATACAAGATTACATGGGATGGTAAACCATGTTTTCCAAAACATACATTTCAGAGCTTTGACGAAAGATAAAATAGTACCACGAGTGGTTGTTGTAGTGACCTTGCAGTCGTGTTTGTTTAATTCGCTATGAATACAACCATATACTATCGTGGTAAAGGAAGACGTGGTATGATGCTAATTTTGAGACTATAGAGCCAAAAACGTCACGATTATTTAATACAATATACTATGTTTTGTAAACTAATTGAACAGTTTTTGAAAAAGAAAATCAACTCGGAAAAATAGTTTCGTATACATGTGCATACAATGAGTATAGAACATAAATACAAATATATTTATAAAATGGCACATTACAACTGAAATTTCAATTGAAAGCATTCAAACGAACATTATATCATTCAGTTCTAATCAATGCAATGTCTATGTAAGTATAACAGTGATACAACAATGATACCTTACAATATCATGTTGTAATACATCAATTATTAATGTAATTCTATGATTATATAATTATATAAAGTTAAGTTTTACAGAAAAAAAAATGTATCGGTGACAATATAATATTACTCAATATTAACGGACAACGAACTATCAAAAATAATTTAAAAACTGTATAATTTTCACTGCAGAAGATGAGGATATGCATATATAGTTCGTATAGTTCTGAACTTCATATCGTTTCCTATTTTTATTTGTTGATATAATATCACGTTTTTAAAATTAATATTTAAAGTGCATGAGTTATATAATATTGTGTATCACTGTATCATGTAGTATTCATTTCTTAATGTATTAAAATCACTCCGGGTCGTTTTTTACATAATATTATCGACTACTATCAGTATAGTGTATGTATTACATTTACAATTTAAATACCTAGAATGTAGAGACAAGCTAAAAACAAACAAGGTTTCACATTAAATTTATATAAAATATTTTTTCATGGAAAGACTAGTAGGTAATAATAAAATTAACAATATTGTCTGAAATCAATATCGTGTAACAGTTGCATTTTTACAAAACACGCGCCATAAATCATTTGCCTGGAAGAGGTTTTAATTCAATAGTAACCTAACCTAATGAAATCCATACGATGTTTTTATAACAATATTTTTTATTACGGTCTGAGGTTAATTTACACAATAAAAAGTTCTGAGGGATGATGGCTTAAACGAATTAAGGAGTTAAAATGTAAAAATTCGGGGAGTTCCTCTGGTATATAGTTGTAGGTATCGATGTACCTATATTACCTCATCGTGAAAACGAATGGATGACATGCTGTTAAATTTGAGTAGGAAAAATGAATTCTGAGCGAAGGAAATGAGTGGATCATTGTCTACCTATCTCTTAAGATAGTTTATTATATATTTATTATGTTGTTATGATAAAGTAATTTTTTATTCTATTAATATAATACGACAAGTTAATCTCAACTTGACTACTCCTTGTCACTACGCGCACCATATGCCGACGACTTATTAAAACGTTATCCAACGGCCCACCAGCACTTGTATTGAGTGACTTACCATGTGGGGGGGGGGTAATATATATATATATTAGTTTTCGTTATAATTGGCCAAAAATACATCAAATTAGAAATTCATTCTTCCTAAAAATGTCAGGTGGTTATCCCACACTCCCCAACACATCGTTATTACGCAACTGCTAGTGGTGCACATACACATCAGTCATAGTTTTACCGTTCAACTCTTCGTGCCTAAGTTTACTGCTGATAGCCGTTTATCGTCAAACCAAACCGCGAGTTACGCTTTCCATAACTTTTATTGGGACCTTCGACAGTCACCAGCGTCGGGTCGAGCTCTTAACACTGTCCAGTGCTTTATAATATTGAGTTACGTCTAATTTGTTAAGTGTATTCTGTTTCATAACGGTGCAATGGTGTGAAATACCATCAAAATATTTTCACTTTGTACATATATTATTATATAATATTAAACATTCTAGACACTCGGGTCATCATTTTACATTCGTTCTGAATTACCACGGAGTCCCACACACTATAGGGCTGAGGACTCCTGGTACTTACAAACCTCAAAATTTATTTGTATTTATACATTTAAAAACCAAAAAGTTGAACAAGTAGGCACTGCTCTGTCACTTTTCTATCAGAAAGGACACTTATATCGAAAATCAAAGCATTTTTACTACCCAAAAAGTTGATAACAGAAAAAACAAAAATCATCGTCAATACAATATATTCATTCACTACTCTTAGAATCTAAAATATGCTCTAAAAAAATGTAATATATAAAATATGGTAACCAAATAATAATAATAATTATATATTTTAATTAATTAATTAAATCTTTAAAAATGAATTGCTTTAATTGTCTTTTTATTTATCTTAAAATATCAAAAAACTATATGTGATAAAATAAGACTGAAAACTGAAGTTCAATTTCAACACGCGTTGTGGTATTGTCGTCCAGATAGTGAATTACATACCTATAATGTTAATATAATATTATATAGGTAGACATTTGGAAAATAATACTTTTATAATATTATATTATAAAATTATATCTAATACAAATTTTCCGAATATGCGTCACATACATTATGCTCTTAATTTGTCTTATATATTATACTTAAATATTCATTTATATGCAATAACGACAAAATATGCAAAAATATGCAAAAGAATTTTTTTTTATTTAACATTTTGTTATGAAACATATTAAATATTAGCATAAATTTTATTCTATACTGTTCTGCGACCTTTCTAGATAAATATTAAAAAAATTAAAAGTTCTCAGCCCTAGCAGTTAACTACTTTTGATTACAATTTTATAAAATTAATAATTATCTTTCAGCCTAATATACGTGTGCCACAGCAGTTTCGTTTAATCACTTGCCCTGTGTATTGTTATCAGCCCGTTTAGGGCATCAGAAAAGTAAAATATATTATGTTTACAGTTTATTTTAATATACGTCAGATAAATTGTACTCGGTGTAACTATAAGAGTCTCGTCTGATATTATTCACATCGAAATCCTCTCGTAGTTCCCCGTTTGGTATAAATATGTCGGTGTATCAGATACACCGTACAAGAGATATATTACGTTTTAATAGTTACCACTACGTAACAACAAACACCCTCGTCCTCACAAGATACACGTAAAATTAATCTTGCCAGAAAACCATCGTATATATTGAATGTATAGTAATTTTATTATTATTATAATATTATATCATAATATATTATTATTGCTATTAACTAATAAATCAATAATGATGAACGGCATAGATATGTTTGTGATCCAAATAGTTTTAAACGTTTTACCGAATAAAGGAAAATAATAATATGCAAGAAGCGAGAGGTGAAAAGATTCGTCTCCACGAATAATATTTTTAAACTACAACAAAATAACTAAATACGTTATTTGTTGTTTTAATAACCAATTTCATAAGAATATTAGATTAAATTAAATTTTAATATGTCTATTAAAATAAGTTGTGTATAATGCACTTTTGAATATTTTTAATTATTATAAGTATAAATTATAAGAAATATAAGTACTGGGATTTTATTTTAATTTGACTCTTTAAGTACCAACTAATTCAAATTGCCTAAACCTATTCTACAGTAAGTGTTGAAGATCGAAGTATTTTTAATTTTTTACGCATCTCAACTTCACAAATAAAAATTCATTCATTAATAATTATGTATAGTATCTAATATTATATGTTATACGTTCACTGTTCACTAAACAACTCATAAAATATGATATTTTTAACATTTCATATTTAGATTTCTTTTGTTTATCAGATATTGCAATACTTATAGATTGACATAACTTAGGTAATTTTCATTGTAGAATGTATTTGTGTTCTTAACCTTAACATAGTTGCATTTAAAAAATAATATGGAGGACAATTAGGTTGTCCTATTTTATATTAAAACATTTAAAACATAATTTAATGATATAATAATAAAATATGCAATAGCAAAATATATATATATATATTAGTATATACTATACATAACATCAAAAACAAATAGATATGAACTGGTACAGTATAATAACATAATATACCAATTTTAATATAATAGTTTAAAAGACTGAAATATAAATAAATACGAGTAAACCACGAACTACTTCGTGGTGTTCGTGGAATACACAATGACATATTATTATACTGTTTATTAAATACAGCGATACGAGTGTAAAGGAGAGGGTTAATTAATGAAGTAAGTTCAGAAAGAAAATTGGACGACGATGTATCATTTATGAAATTGTTATTTTTAGATTGTTTTCATAGTGTTTCAGTCAAAAGCGAAGGAGGCATAAGATGACGGTCCGAAAGCATTCACGTCTTAGGCCGGGGCTACAAACGGCGTTTTCGAGTTTAGAAATTCATTGGTTTACTTCGGAGCAGCTATACACGACGGCTGTAATACGTCGCGTCGGAAAACGCAAGCCGACAGAAGTTTTCCTTTTTTTTACTCTTCGGTTGTCCCTCGTTACATACCAAACGTATAATGTTGCTCAGTTGGCCGGAAGGTGTACTCGAGATGGCAACTTTTGTCTCTGGAACCCAAGTCCGAAAGTCAGATAACCGGGATGGGGTTACTATTCCTGCACGCATATCGACATACGTGTAACCGTAAAACAGGTCAACGGAAAACTATATAGTATTTACATAGTATACCGTTTATTGATCGTATGGAAACAAACAAACAATATAAATTAATTTGTATTACCTTGTTTTGATAGAACGTAAATTTATTATATTTGGCGGGGGGAGGGGGTGGTGGTTATTTTATTCGCAGTAACAACGATTCCCTGTCCGTACGCCGTGCCATGCCATTTCAACTCGGTAGCCATTTTTACTGTTTAAAAAATAGGCCAGCAGCTTGTAGTAATGTTCAACATTGAGAACGTTCATTATTGAGAGATCGCAACATATTAAGAAATATTAAATATTCCAGGGAAATTAAAAAATGTCCGCTTTTTAGAGGTATTCATTATAATAGAGGTTTCGCCGTATTAGCCATCGAAGTCAGCGGGTCATTACGGTCGATCCCTACATCGTCTATTGTTTGTCTAAAATCACATTATTATATTTCCATTGTTACGATATAGTTAATGAAAAAATCCAAGTTCTTAACCACCGTATTTCGTTGTTGCGATGACGGTAACCCAATAATGATGATAAATCTGATGAACATAATAATATTATATAGACTTATAGCTTTGACTGGAGCTGAGTTTTGACGGTCGTTATTTTATTATTTCCTAATCTCTGTGATATAAGTGAACAAGTTGATAGGTACTTATTCGAGATGCACCAATCGCAGTGCACTGTCTAGTGATATATCAATTTAACTTAAATCACCAGAACAAATTTTTATATGAATCGAGACAATACATCTCTACACATTGATTCGATGTGATTTAAATTACTTTTCGCGGTCGTGTTTATCCAACCTTGGCCGGGATCGGTATATTGAGCAAAAATAGAGCAAAATATAATGAAAAATAACGAGATTTGATTTCGGTAAACAAAAATTCAGGAAACAACAGAAACAATACCTCTAATATGGGTAGTTTGTGATATTATCTCCTTCAAATGACGGCTGCAGGTTTATAAAAATCGTTTGGATACCATTCCGCGGTGTGTCGTGCGTACTGTGACGATCCGAATAAAAACAATACTCAGACTTCCAAAATAGGGAATTCAATCCGGAAGAGAGCAACTCGGACGACGTAACAATACTGACAAGTCGTTTTCACTTCTCGCTGCAGCCAGCGGCCAGGAGTTTTCACAAAAACGTGAGACTATTGAAAAGAACGATCGGCGTGATAAGAGGACCCGTGTGACAGACTCGATGACGCCATTTTCTCATTTCCCGTGTTTAATTTTTTTTTTGTTTAGTCTGGTCCGCCAGAGAGCCAGAAGTGTCGCATACAGTGTACTTACAATGCGTATGACTATATATCTGCACCTGTGACTGCGCCCCGTATCATCACGTCAGCTTTAATTTATGTTAAAATACCTTTTCGATTGCACGCGCCGTGTAGCGAATGTATTATAAAGCGTATTACGTTAAATTTGGCTTATTTAAAAATCGCATTAAAATGTCGCACTATCGAAGACGTTCAATTCGTTATTATTGAAATCAATAGGTACATTTTTATTTATTTATTTTGTTGCTTCCATGTCGTTCCTATAACGAATGATATGATATAATATAAAAATATTGTTCATAACGTTCATTCATTTTTGGGCACAAACTATGGAGTACCTACTAAATAAGGTACCTACTATTCATTTAAAAAAAAACATTGTTACCTATGAAAACGTTAAGCATTTTTTTCATTTCAAACACGACAAAACATGATACACAACATATGTATGATGATTTTGTATGTTAACAATATACAGGAGTGATTCCGTCGGTAAATATAATAATACGAGTAAATTATATTATTATGCTCAAGTCCTAATTAATTGAAACAAAATATGCTGATAATATAAGTTATATTTATACTTTCAACACAATAAATATAATATTATATTATAATAATCAACAAAAAACAGTATACAATCAGGTTCGTTATCGTCGAGTCATTTAAAATCGCAATAAATAATAGTAAAAAAAAAAAAACTCGCAGAGGAAAGCAGACTTACAAATCGCTCATTACTCACTTGGGCAAAAAAAAAATAAAAACAAAAATGAAAATGAAAAAAAGAATATAGGCGGGTACTCCGTATGCGGTGAATATATCGTACATGGTGAACACGAATTTGGTCGGTGACAAATGTACGGAGAATCCAATTTACTCGGTGCCACAGAAAATAATATTTCAAGCATTTTAATAAAGCAGCTTACGTTTATTATAATATTACTAAATCGGTTGTGTATGCCAACGTATATTAGAAAGTGCCTAAACGTGAAAAATTATCTAGAATTTGTATATGGCTTGAAATTGTATTTCCGTCCCACTCTCGGGGTATGTGCAATTTGTAATTTATGTTAGTTTCACGTTGATTTGGCAATCCATAACAATACTTCCCGAATGTTTCTTGTAACTAACTCTTTATTTATACTTACACGTGCAGCACAATAATACTTCGGCCCTTTAACGACATATTTCTAACGGAATCGGTCCTAGTATTAACTTGTGAGCAATAAAATCAAAACATCACGTACTTTATTTAACTTTATGAACTTTATGAATTTATACCTAACGCATATTCTAATATATGTCATAATCTGTAAAATACTATTGTAACTATATACAAACAAGAATATAAGGTCGTTCTTACTACTATTCGTGTACATTGACTATATAGTATATACTATCTAATAAACTAAATATTTTTTTTTATATAAAAATTAACATTTTACGTTACACACTCAATGAATATATACTAATATATACTACTAATTAATTAATATAATATGTAAGCAATAAACCAGTTGATCAAATTTATAATTAATTGTTTTAATATGTTAATCTTAAACTAAAAGCTTGGATGTGACCTACAATAATTTAAGTATTTTTATATATATCAACTTATTAATTTTATAATGTTATTGGAAATCAATAAATTATTAAAACTAATATTAATAAATGTACAATATTTATATTATTTTATTATACAACTAATAAGAATCCAAAATATGTTTAAAACAGTTTATAATCTTTATGAATTACTATCCTACGTTTTGTAGGTATTGGATGTTTTAAAAAATGTATGTACAATGCAGGTATACCTAACGCGTTTTAATTGAATTGTATATTATTACATATTTTAATTCTCATGAGTTACGAAAAATATTTTGTAAGACAATCTAAGGACGGTTATGGCAAAACTGTATCATAAGTAAAATTGTTTGTGCCTACAAAACAACGATTTTGGAAAAAAATTAATTTCGACTGTTTTTTTTATCATCAATTATGTATATTTACGTTTTTTTTTTTTTATTTTTAGTTTCATATGCCAAGCATATTTTTTTTCTGTAAATCTGAGTACATAAAAACCAAAGTTCAAGAGCAGGATACCTAGTTAGTTTTAAGTATTTACAAATTAAACCAGTGCACAAGTGGTGGACGAAGAACCCTTGTGCAACTCTACTCAACTCGTGTATTTACAACTATAACTAATAATGGTTTAAAATTTGAATTTTAGATAATAATGAAATTTATTCTAATAAAAACGTTCTGCTTGAGAATATGATATTAAGAATGTATGTCGTAATTTATTGAAATAAATAAAAACTTAAAACATTATGACGGTATAAAAAGTAAAAATAATTTTATTTTTATGACTTCAAAGTTTAAATACTAAAAAAAAATATTTCAAAAATGTTGAAACCTTTCGAGAAAACAAGACTTGTTTCTTAGTGTTGAAATTTAATTGAATCATCTTAATTATTCACACAGGAAATTTATGTTTGGATACGTTTTGATCCACTAATTAATATTTCAGTGGAAGGCCTATAAATGTAATGAGTTGAAAGGGGTATACCAAAGCTTACATTTTGAGAACATTTCAATTTTTAATCCTTTCTTTAAAGTGCGGCGCATTCTCAATCTAACTTAATGTCATTAAATAGAAAAACACCAAAACTAATTATTTTATACATAATAATTAGTTGGACTGTACCTATAATATTTTAAAAAAACAATCTTCATATAAAAAGTTTTTTTTTAAACTTCAAATGAACATAAATTAGATAAAGATTAAATTTAAATTTACTATTAGTCCGTATTTAATTTACTCAAATTTTCCTCATTCAAATGTACATTATATGATAAAAATAATTTAAGGCAATAAAAGTGTAAAAATTAACAAATTTCATACTTTTTTCTTACAAAATTGACATGGTTAAGATTTCATTAAAAACAGATTATTCGTAAATTTTAATTTAAATTCTAACTTTATAAATTCTTATAAACATGTCTTATTGTTAAATAATTGTATGTGTTTTTTTTTATACATAAAGTTTATCTAAATATATAATAATTTAAACTATAAATATTATGATAGTTAATCAGTAAAGAAAAATGTTGTTTAAAAAAAAAATTAAGGCGTGTATTGTGCGTACCAAAACGATGAAACAACTCTAACATGTAATTTGGCACTCTTTTCACTTAACGATTGCACCTTAAATCCAATGTTATCCTGCTGAAATATCAAGTGATACCTCGACTTACCGTACTCATTAAACACACAATATATAGTCATGTAAAACATGTATAAACAAAATACAAATTACTTTTATGAGATAATCGAAATATTTAAACCATCATTCAATAATATACTTTTATGTAATAAGGTTACACCCACATACGATGGAACGGATAAAAATGTAAAATGTTTTCTCCCGGAGCCATGTGAAATAGTAAAAAATAAATATTTTGTTGAGAGCAATGTGAAAATTATAGATAAAAACGCGTAAATCAAAATCATAAATAGTTGTTAAAAAAAATATCGGAAAGGATTTAAGGATTTGGCATTGTGTTCTCGTTTCACTATTTTCTCATTTCTGTTCTATTACGGTATGGTGACATTTATAATAATAATACAAGTTTACAAAAAAAAAGTTGGAAAAGATGCATTAGACGGATTGTTGGGCACTCGTCTCGCTCCGCTCGTATAATGATGTATGTTGTGACAATGTATACTGTTATCATTACATTTTGAAATTATGATAAATCACCGCATTAAAGAACGTTTTTTAATCCAACTTCAATAAAACGTGAACATTTCTTCGAAATCCTATTCTCCCGAATTTCTTCATAATTATTGTACATAGGTTTTCTATTTCTGTTTTTTTTGTTATGCTCGGATAACTCGCATAATTAATACGATGAAGAAAACTGTGAGCCCGTTAGCACTCACAATAAATTTTTTTTACGTTCAAACGTCTGAACGCTTTTCGTGAGAAACGTAATATACTTGTATTGTATAAAAACAAAACAAAAAAAAAGGAAATATGGCATAATATGCATTATAATAGTGACATAACCCATAATCAATGGCCGCAATCATATTTTGAATAAACAATATTCGACTTTCGATTCTCGTGAGCCGAAACGAAATCCATTCGTGACTGCATGAGCCGCCTTATAGCAGTGCACAAGGGTTTAAAAATAAGCCAAAATATAATTTTTCGATTCTTGACTGATCTATATTGATATAATTTTTGTCGAAATCGGTCAAATAGTTTCTGAGATTATCCATTAGCAACTTTCGTTCGTTACGGTTACACGTTTTCATGAAATTATTTCGGCCAAACATTTTCTGGAAAAGTGCGCTTATAAATGTTTACACATCAAAATGTAAAATTACTTCTTTAAAAACTGTTTGCAATAAAATATGCCGTCATTTGTTAAATAAAACTTTTGGAGAGCACTTTCTACCCGAATAACCTGTCAACAATAATAAAGAAAAAAAAAATGAACAAATGTTATTGCAATACTAATAAATAATTCAATTACTCAGTTCTAATAATGAGAGGAAATTATTTGTTTAATTTCCAAATTTGTTCAACAATGTAATATTTTCGATTATTATTGATAGATGTGACTCATAATAAATATCGGTCTGTACGCTTAGTCTGTATATTTTTTTAAATTACACAGAGTTTGAAATTGTAAGTGCATATTAATATATTATTGTATTTAATAAGAAAATGTCTAATAAATTGCTTAAGAAAAATCATTTTTTCATTTTTATGAATGATTATTAGTATTTAATATTTATAATATGTTTGATTAGGTATAGGAAGTATTTTAAATACGATTTTATATTTTTAGTAATTTATTTTTTCAATTCTAAAAGCCTTATATAGTTGTTGATGCTGGGCAAATAAAAATAAAAAAATAAATATTTTAATTAAGGGTTTAAAAAATATATATTTTGTTTATTAAAAAATAGCCACTGACTTACGCCTACAGGTTTTTGAATAAACTTGATTCTAATTTTTTATTAACTTTTGGTGTTTTTGTAAATAAAACGTTATGCATATGGATGTTTTTAAAATTAGAATAAAGTCTACTATATAGATCATAAACATCATACCTTCTGATGAAAATTTTATATAATATAATATTGAAACGGTTCAAGAAAATATTTTAACGCCGATTAAAACTTACATAATATTATACCAAATTCATACCTAATGGTTAAGTGATTTACTATTGGAAGTTCTTACCACTACTGGTGTCTGGTTTAAACGCGTTAATTCAGTTGTGAATTAGTTTTTATTCATAACCAGGCCATAGATCAAGGCACATTTCTATGATAATATAATAACCCAATGTAATACGATATAATGAAATATTCACATGCGATATTGTAATTTGGATTGAGATTTTTTTTATCGTGGTAACGTCGCATAATAATGCTACATTGGTCGAACATTCGTAGTCAACGTCGTATGCAATTGATGTCATATTGTTATAATACCAATTACCGTGTCAAAACCATTTTATCAAGTCTCGTTACTCTCACACAGGTAATAATTATGAACATAGAATAATAGGTTTCACAATAATAATTATTGTAAAACCTAATATTATATATTTTTGTAAACTTAATATAATGACTAGGTAGGTACTAACTTACAAGTTCAAAACGCGAGTTGATATATATAAGACAAACTATAAACAAAAAACTTCGTAATATAATGTAGGTATATATAGGCATCATGTCGAATATTCGTTTTGGTATGTATAAATGGTTTGTCGAAAGAAAAAAAATACTATTTTAAAAACCTTTTTTTAAAAACCCTAATGCATGACTGTAAAATAAGTAAATATACAATAGAACTATACTATATACCTAGGTAATTAGTAATACTTAAAATATGCTATTTAATATTTATTTATTTTTTATATAGTTATATAATGTTATCTGCAATCGGATGAATGTTCTTCTTGATAAGTGTTATTAATTAGACATTTAATTAGTAAAAAAAGGAAACACGTACCTATTCATAAAATGATTCTATGATTATTATAATGTACCAGAAAAAAAATATAACGTTATTTATTATTGGTTTTGTTATAAAAATGTGTAAAATTGTTTTTGTGAACTCAAAAAAGAAAACAATGCTTAATCCTTCAATGGATACCTATAAATAACATATTACTATATTGGAGCTTTGGAATTCAAAGCGTACTATTAAATTTTTTAATTCAATTTCAAATTTAATAAAAATTTTTAAAATTAAATTTTAGCAAGTTTTGAATTAACCTTTTTACTTACATATACTTAACTTAATCTACAAAACAGATAATAGTTCGTTTTGGCATAACATAAAAAAGTTCGTTTTGGAAATAGTTCATTTTGGTATGGTTAATGATTGCATATTCTTTTAATATGGGCAATAGTACGTTTTGATTTTATAAATGTAATTTTTATGTATGGAAAAGTTACGTTTTGAATTCCCTAGTAATTTTGAATCTCGGATTTAACAAAGAAATAGTACGTTTTGATAAATTCTGACGATTTATCGATATTTTTCCCATAAGAATTGATATCCAACTCGATTTTGTCAATTTTAGCAATAGTACGTTTTGGATTTCCATCCCTCATTTTACTATTATTTTCATCAAAATAAAATATAAATTAGAAATCTGTGTAACAACTTCCAAAAACAATAAGCAATAAAAATGGTTTTGACTATAAATATAATATTTTATACGTAATATAGCTGTATGCCCGAATAATAATCTAGCGTAAATAAAATAAAATATAATTTATTATATAGTAAGATAATTTTCAACGAATTATGTAGTCAAATAAATTGCTTTTCGTTTTATTATGAGAAGATAAATTTGTGTGTGCAACATTTTATTATGTTAGTTAGTAGATGTTACTAAGCATACAATTGTTTATGCTATTTAAGAAACGCAATAATAAGGATACCAATAATATACTTTTTTATGAATTCGAATTTTTTTTATTTGTATTCTAACTGTTCCAGAGACTAGTTGTACGTCATATACTAAACATTAAAATATGAACAGAGTAATTTTAAATTTGTCATAACTATTTTATATTTCTGATTCATGAATATGACTACCTAGTTTTATTATTATGTGGAAATGCATAAAATGCATAGATTATTCTTCACATTTGTTTAAACTTATGAAAATACTTCTAGTTTTCTACTGAGTTATTTGAAAGAAACACAATATTTAAAATAACTATGTTATTTGTTCTCTTGTATCTTATAAGTTATAATCATGTTGGCATCTGTTTTTTATTATAAATTAAACTAAAGCCTAAGTAAAATGCATTATTAAACATTTTGGTAAAAAGTTGTGTGATTTTAATTGTGTTTCTTATATGATTATACTGAAGAAAATTTTAACAGAATTATAAAATATATTCGATTACTTATTTATTTGTAACTTTAAACACTAATGCGTCCGGATAAAATGGTGTAATAATGCGATTCAAAATATAATATCGTAACGAGAAGCATAATATTTAACATCGATTTCATACCTAGTCTGGTTATTTTATTATTCTAACACAAATTATTGTTACCTAATTTATGCGTTTCATAAATAATAAAATTGTATTACCTAGCCATTGTATTAACCGACATTTTACTTTTGCGACCATAATGTATTATAATTATTTATTGTTATAATTTATTATACAAATTGATTGTAGTTTTATCATAAAGAGTTATGACTTATGAGTCAATATATTTCTGCTTTAAACATACAATTATTGCACATTAAGTATAAAACATCATTGGACATAATAAAACATAAATGTCAAAGATCGATCCATTATATTAATTTGAGTATTACGTTTGCGTTCGATATGTATCTACCTTATAGTCAGTTATTATAGATGTTCTTTGTTCTATTTTTGGAAAAGGGGGGCAATCATATTATAATAATGTTATAAGTTACATAGTATCGAACAATAGTCTTGCTTTCAGGAATATTAAAATAATATGAGGAATTGATTTATTTCATCACGACGAATTTTTTAAACATCTATTGCACCATTTGCGACAGTCTTATATGCACACAATATTTAATAATATTTCGATGGATTATAATTAAATTAAAACATGTTCAAATAATTTGTGTTGATTATGATTTATGCATTAAAAATATAAATGTTCAATACGTGAAAGCAACAAACACACAGATAGGTACCTAAAATAAATCCCCTGTTCAGATCCAAGCATCGTCGAATTTGTGATTTCTAAAAAAGATAATCGATAATTAATCATTATGTTGACGAAATTAAAATCAGTATTGTGGCTCGGTGTGGTGGGTTTTGTGCATTCAGAAACAATTTTTAATGACAAGTTCTTGTCACACATACCCACACAGTCACACGTGTTCAAACCAACAGTACCCTCCCCCACAGTAACAAGCTAATGACATCAGTATTTGTACGATGTATTATATGACAATATTACAAACTGTCCATACGATCTAATAATCTCTCATTTAGTCACATTAAAAGTCTCTATCAATGCCGAAGTTGAATTTTTATATGTATTTATTAAAAAGCCCTGTAATTAAGTAAGTAAAATAACAAGTATTATAATAATATACATATTTCAAATATACGCAAGAAAAGAAAATAATTTACTATAGAACACCTATTTGAAATCCTAGAAACCTAAGTAGAAATTAACACCAAAGTAATACTTTTTAAAAAAAAAATCAGGTTTATATAAAGAATTTAGTAATATATTTAAAAAAAAATATTGTAACTAAAAAAAAAAAATTAAACACGTATTAAGATTTTTTACACTAATAACCTTTGTTATTGAAGCGAATTGAAGCAAACATAAATAAAAAAGAAAAGAACATACTTATTTATCATAAATTCATAATAAACTATTATAATATTATCTTAATTCTCAACTATTACAAAATGCTTACCTATATAGACAAATGCATTAGTATAACAACGAATAAATAATATAAAGTAGAGTAACGACTAACGAGTAGTGTAAAACGTTCATAGGATGTTAAATATTAAATCTTTTATTTATAAATGTCCGGTCCATTGGGTATTCATTTATTTACAATAAATAAAAAAAGAAAGTAAGTTACCGCTTTGTACCGGTCAAATAATTACTCAAATTTATAAATAAAAACGGAGGAAATAGGTAACCACTCTGCTACGCAATATAGGAGTTAAATGTACCTCGTCATTGAGTATATGTCACTTTAGTAGTGTAGAGAAACATTTATAAATCACGATGCACATCATATATGTTTCAGTACCTCCCCTACTCTTAATCCCCTTAATATAATATATTATGAATTATGATATATATATTTATTACGCGACTGTAAATATTTTAATTTTTGTTTTATGTTATTGCAATGACGGCATAGGTGTATATACTACCGTGACGCATAGGAGCCATAACACCCCTATTTACCATGCCACTGGGTTTTAGTAATGGATGATTTTAATTCAATGATAAACCATGTCAAAAAAAACAATGCTGAGCAGAGACGATCTGTCAGACTATGGCTAGTATTAAGTATATAGATTGTTACGACCTGTGCAGTACATAATTGTACCGTTGCAGTACCGTTTTTGTATAATGCAGAGTAAAAAAAAAATATAGAATTATTCTCGAATTTAGTCTTCGTTTAGAGTATGGTTTACCTGGTCATCTATAGAACTTCTTCAGGCCGTAATACACGTGGTTATATTGGTGACATAAAATATACGACGATTATGGCAAACGTTTAGCAATATTCTTAATCAGCCAAAAAAATACTGAAACTATGCTCATGGGTGATATTGCCATTTTACAATTTGTTTTATATCTAGAAATAGCATAAAATAAATCTAAATATTTTGAAAATGTCATTGTGTATAATATATAAAATATAATATTATTCGTAAAAGTTTCAAATCCCCGAGAAAATGTTTTTGAATTACAACCAAAATTTACTGAAAAAATAGTTTACAAGCATATTGGAATATTTATAGTTGATATTATTATTTTAATTTGGCACAGGTACCCATACTATATGATTTACAATCAGCTTTGGTTTTACCATGTGATTTGGATTTTTTCGATGAAAAACTGAGTAAATTCGAATAAAACTACATAGGTATTATAGGTAGATACACTGACTGTTATAATTAATAATTAAGATATTTTATTATTATGTATGCTGTACGGTTCTTTAAACAGAAAACAATCATTATCTTAATGCGTATTAACGTTTTAGAACATTCAATTTTTTTTTACTATGTATTAATGTATTATACATATTTATAATTTAGTCCTTTGTCGTATAATATTAGTATAAGGCAATAACAATATAGCTATGCGTATCAATATAGAAAACTAGAATAAGTTGTGATATAATATAAGAAATCGTTGGCGTGTGTCTAAAATTATTGTAGGGGAGGGGGGTATTAAATTATATTATATATGTATATTATATCGGAGTACTTCACCGATAAGTTAACAATAAGTTACAGCATGGACCAAGTAATTAAAATATTCGGTGTACAGTATATCTCCTTTGTCGTGTGAGTCAACGGTATCATGTTCCTTTGTTCAGCCTTTAGTTGATCAATTTGATGACCTCGTTATTTTGGTTCTCTAAAGAGGTCATTCCTCTCGTGTATAATATCGACGTGTGTATTTTTCATTCCGACCATTTCAAAACTGGTTTTTTCCATATGATTTTTATCCTTTGGAAGGGGGGGAGCATAACTTATCTCGACCACCCATTTATTTGCCACTGTAAGAAATATGAGAAAGTGGTGATTCAGTGGTGATCACTGCTATAAATGTGTGAGTTTCGACTTGTTTGTATACGCCGGAAAAATTTCACGTAGACAACAGTCATTAGAAAAAAAAAAAGAGAAAATACATTTTTTTAAACAATTTTATATCGTTATCATTTTTACATTAATTTAGAATGACGGAATACGTCATATATTTTGTTATATATTTTCAGACCAGAATAAGTGTTTGAAAATTTGTATGCATAAAAATCTTGTTTCGTAACAAGAAGTACTTAATTAGTTGTAACCATTTAAAGTTTATATGAATGAAGTAAGATCAACATCTTGAAGGTACCTAGGGTAATCCAATTCACTGTACTCGTAAAAAACTTTAAATAGGTATACTTACAAACTAACAAACTAGCTAAGTGCTCAATCAAAATTAGATATTGTAAACAAAAATTTTCGGAGAAATATTTTGCTTCAGGGTATGAAATTAAAAATGAAAGTTGTCTCATTCGAAGTAAGTAAAAACCATAAAATAAAATCGTTGCGTATAAATTACTTACAAATATTTCCCAAAACGGTATAATGAGTTTTTACTAAATTTTACTGTCAAAAGATTCACTCTGCATTTTATATGAGATTTATAATTAATACTGAAGAATTCTTGTTTGCTATTTACCAGGTTTTGCATGTACCTCGTCATAAAGTAATAAATCATTGCATACCTACGAAAAACGATTCTGAGCGGAGAAGTTGCGTCAAACTCTACTTCTGTGGATATTTTAATATTTATTTATTATTTATCATTACTATTAGGTAGTGTTAATAAGCGGTAATTTGATATCATTATTTTTCAGAACAATCCATATTATATAATTGAATAGCTATTATGAAATTAAATCATATTATATTAATATACTCGTATTGTTATTAACTTATAAGTCAATACTAATGTACAGAAAACGGTGTAAACATGTTCAAGGTTGTGCTTAAAATTATAGTCTAAATATATTATTGAAAATTTAATTGTTTATAGAAAGTAATTATTTAAGTCATTGTGACATTTTAAAGTTTCTCCGATTTATATTATTTTATTGAATTACAATAAAATAACATAGATTCGGTTGAGGAGGAATAGATATGTTATATGGGAATGAATATACCGTCAAAATGTAAATTTCTGACGGTCATAAAAAATTGAATTAGCTTTTAAGCCTAACTTATTTTATAATAAATTTTCAGGAAGAACAAATGATCTTAAATTAATTTTTCAAGCTTCATGAATTGGGAAAAAAATCGTGTCAGTAAAAATAGGGGGAAAATCAGAGGAAGTAGGTCTAAGGTGTAGTTGGTTTTCGGTGAAATTTGGCATTGAATAGCTAATAGCACACGGCAATGAAATTTTTAAAGATACATTTTTATTTCCTATTCCTATAACAGTTATAAAAAAAGGTAAAAACATATCATTGTAAAACCAACATTCAACATCGCTCAGACCATAATCTGAATTCCAAGTAAAGTAGTAGGTCTGTTTGGTTTACAAAAGCAAATCAAAATTTTAATTAATTTTGCATTATAATTCAATACATTACTTGTATATTATTTTGACAACAAAATTATTATTATGAATCAATTCGTTGACTCAAAATTTTAAAATAATTAATATTTGTAGTTATATGATTTACTTGGTACTGTTCGTTAAAATATTCACTGCGCTGTATTTTTTAATACGGTATAAGTACCTACGCATTGCATTAAATGAGTTATTTTCATTAATATTTATTGATCAGGTATGTAGTTATATGATTACGTGTAAGCATATCGTTGTTACGTTGGTAAATTTAAGTGTTATAAACGTCCAACTTTTTGTCATAATTTAAAAACTTTTAATACAAAACATTCGGTAGGTTTAATAAGTGTTCTTTTTTTTAGTTAGGTGCAACTATTATTGTAGTTGAATATAAGTTCGAAATTGGTATTTTGATCGTTTATTATTTGTTGATACCTGCAATAAAAGTTGCTGCAATGAACTATCCAAAAGTATTGAGATTGTCATTCATTATATTTATCGCACTTTTAGATAACTCAATTTTACTATACAATATTACAACTTAAATATATAGGTATTGCAATAGGCACCATAAACTTCGTCAATTGATTTATAACTGCAAATATATATTAATGTTGAACGTAATATCTTTCGTGTATAGTTTAATCTTAGAATTTCTAGAGTGAAGTATAACATACACATACTACCTAGTATTCTTGCATTAATAAGCTCAGTAGCTAAATTAATGCACACGTTTAATATCAAGTTTAATCACGATTGTCTTCATCTTAGCTGAATGAAGTTCACCAATAATTTCAGTATATAGATAAGATAAGGTTATTTTCTGTAATTAATTGGATAGTTAATGAAATTCTGGTAATTTTAAATAGAACCAGACCAGCATAATTAGGAATTGTTCTGGGGTGGTTTTTATAATAATAGGTTATACTCCCCATACCCCCTTTTGCTAACTTTTATACATCATAATATTATTTTTATTATTTTTTTGGTTAAAATGTTTAGTATGTCTTTAGGATTCTGTATAATTTCCCGATGCACTTAAAATTTTGTAGTATATTCATGCATTCTTAATAACAGTTTTATATTTTAAGGTCATTTTTAAATTTTTTAGAGAATTTTAGGTTTGTTGAGGTAATTTTAAAGATTTTAAATTTTATTTTAAGATTTGTACATGCTTTTACACTTTTTTTTATATAAATTAAATAAACTACCTATAACTTTATACAGGTAAATAAATAAATGATCTAAATATGTATGAAAATATGTAGTCAATATTGTCAAAATATGCTTAAACTTATATGAAGCAAAATTTGTATAATGTTACATACATTAGGTATATTGATTAATTGATTAATATTTACATTATAACGTTGTGGGCATTTTTGAACTATCGTGAAATAAAAAAACTTCACTGTGCTTGGTTAAGAAATAACAAAATTACGGGATATGCGAACAGCCCGAATAGACGAACACGTATCTACTGATTTTTATATCTTCGAGAAATCTTCAGATCATTAGACCTCCAGTCTAGAATATTGATATTAGTTAGTTTTGTCATAGTTTTGATATAGGGACTGGAACCTTCAAGTTTTTACGGTTCTGGAGCCGGTTTAGGTTTTCCGAAAATTTAATTTAAGGGTTCAGGTTCTGGTTCCGGTTCCAGATTTTACAGCTCTAAAATTAATTATCATACTTTATCAAAGCATTTAAGCACTTTTGATAGCCAATAAATTGAGCACAGGCAACGGAGGTAAACACAGAATAATCCTTGTTAAACCTATTTTTTGTTTATTTAAAAATATGGGTTCCAGTTTCGGTTTCGGTTGTTTGAAAATATTTAAATTTGGTTCCGGTTAGTAAGTTAGGTTCCAATTCCCAATCTTTTAAGAGTTTTTGGGTTCAAGAACCTGTTCTTTTCAGTTTGGTTCCAGTCCTTGGTTTTGACTCAAGGTCTATAATATATTCTATTTTTAACATTTGGATTATGTCATTCTTTAAGTCTTCAAATAAATAAATTTGATTTATATTTGAAGAGACTCTTTCAATAATGAGTATTTTAAGTAATATGCATACAGTAGAATATTTAAATGACTACGATTTACGAATACCTTAATATTATGTGTTCATGTAGAATATTACTGTTTTTTTCATGCTATTAATAATAATCAATTTTATACAAATATTTAAGTGTTTTATATAACAATGAAATTAGACTTAAACGTTAAAATACAAATCATAATTTATTTATTATCATATAGGTACTTAAAAGGTATACCATTCAATTTATACCTAATGTAAAATTTTTACTTAAAATGTAGATAAATGAAAGATATATTATCACTGTTTGTTTTTATCGGATATTAAATCTGTTCATAATTTGTATGGTAATTAGTTTTTTTTACACATTATTCAACTTTATTTTAATAACTTACTCGACTTTAAAATACATAAATTGGAAGTCCCGTAGTTGAGGCGACCAAATTTCTGAGGTGTTGCTTAAGAAGATCACTGGATCAAATTCTGAATGTTCTTATGTAATCTCCTTGAGAAATTTTTCAGAAGTGTTGAATATTTTAAGGTTGCAGTTGTACATATTTGTTGTACCTAACCAGTAGTGTTTGTTATGGAATCTGTTGATGTTAGAAACTGTAGGTTCAGCAGTAGATCCGAATGAAGTGATACATTTTTGATTTACAAAGGGGACTTTATGATTTTTCACAGGCTTATGGATAGGGATGATTGTATAGTTTTATATAAGAAGGGTTTGCTGATCCCCATATGACGATTCTGTATGTCCAAATGTGATTTAATATTATAGTCTTTTAGAGAAGAATTTTAGTATTTAATGACTATAGGAGAAATGATAAGAAGAAACCTTACAATCTTAGCACGTAAAGCCTCATATTGTGTTTTAGATTCTGAGCGGAGCAATGAATGTATTGATTTTACAATGATGTGTCTTTGTTTAAATTTTTTTTATTTGTCTTTCACCTACTGAAGCAGTAAAAATACTTCAGTTTTCAACTTTTATGGTATAGTTTCTGTTAGAAAATTTTATCTAGTTGGTAGGTACTTAACAAAAATCAGTAAGATACACAGAGACTACTTTTCATAAATCCAGGGAAAAAGTTATTTTTTTTTAGTAATTTAAAAATACTATTCGTGGGGACAACCAACTTTTACTTATATTATTTTATTATACATATACACTCAATGATATTTTAAAAATAATTAGGTTAATTTTAAGTTATTGTCTATATTTATATTACGAACCTTTTCACACAGTTCTATGGTAAGTTGATATCGACTCAAAGGTTCGTAAAAAAATATATATGATATAATATGTTTATTATTATATTAATATAATATATGCTTTATTTTTGGAAACATTAATTTAACATTCTGTATTACTACTAATAGTAAAATAAATAACTACCATATAAACGTATAGTAAGATATACTTTTTAATACCTATAGACTAATTATCTCTGTTCAGGGTCATTTTTTGTAATCATACAACGATTTGAATTTAAATTTGACACATCAACCACAGTAACCTATACAATGATGAGGTACACTCGTCGACTATAACTGAGGATCAGATCAGTATTCACTTTTCCACTTTTTTCATTTTATCTTTTAAATGTACTGACAAGGTAAGGTGTCTTTCAAATATCAAGTCGAAGAGATGGTTTGGGGTAACTATTGGGGAAACAATTCAACTTAAAATAATTTTTATTTTATGGAAATAATAATAAATAGACAATTACAGTACATAATGTTCTTTTATATATGTTATGTGTAGTGAACAATAACTGTAAAAACTGTTTTATATTAATATAATTATTTTATCGATGAAACAGTTTATTCAAACTGCGGGTTGCACCTAATCTGTATTTATGTATTAATACCTATTTATAATGGGTACATGTTGATTCAATCAATCAGCGTTATAAAATTGAAAATAATGAGTTACTTGAAATATTTAAGCTTATTGCATTATTAATATACAGCATAATAAACAGACAACAATAAAAAATGTTATTCTACTTATAATAAATTCTTTTCATAACAACTTTATCAATTTTTTATTTCAATAATCACTAAATAAAACCCTATCAAATTTTGATATAATGTTTAAAACATTATGACACCTTTATTCATGCAATAAACTGAATTTTTGTAAAAATTTCAGTTAACACCTTTATCAATTGAACTATTCAATTATTAATTTTATAAAATATTCAATCGGAAAAATGTAATTTTAATTTTTAATACACATTTTACGGTTTAATCACACATCATTCAAGTTCTTTTAAGTGTTTAAATTTTCAATTTTTATAGCTTCATACCAATAATGTATATTTTATTCATTGACATAATGGGTATTATGAAAGATGTTCGTCACTGCACAAATATTTCACTGAAATTAATTTCGGTTATAGTACCATATTGATGTTTTTAGTTTTATTTTAAACATAACACATTATAAATTAAAATGGAAGCAAAAGACCATTCAGAATGTAAATAGTTTCTTGATTCTTTATATACCTCAATTACTGTAGTCAAGTTTTGTTATTTAGGGAATGTGGGGGGTAGTTAAATTTAAAAGAGTAGATATAATTTTTATACATTTAAAAGGAAATTCATCGAAATTTGTATTATATTTGGGTATTAGGTTGTCTATATACAGAATGATTCACCAAGCATGATCACCCATCTTGAATTGTTTGTACTACTTAAGGAGTGACCTGTGGTAATAGAAACCTCTATTTTTCAAATGAGAGTTCCCTTTTTTACTGTAAATATTATTTAGTGGACACATTTTTGAACATTTTGATGTACCCACCTAAATTAAAATTAAAATATTTTTACGAAGTATAATAGACCTTAAAAAATGGTTTTGCAATAATACAAAATATACATAATATTAGAACTAATATTTTTTAATTTTGGGTAATTTTTACAAATTATTAATGTTGATGGATTAATATAATTGACTAACATTTTCTAATCACCATAGCCCCCATAATATATTTATAACCTATAACCATGGATCTTTTATTCTTAGAACATTAAGATAAATATATCAAAACCTTGAATGTATTTTGATTCTGATACCTCAAATATCTTCTTAATAAGTTATAGCTGTAAAAGGGGATATTCATTTGAAAAAAAAAACAGAAGTTTGTATCGCCATAGGACACTCCTTAAGTAGTACAAAAAAATTTCATGAATTTGAAAATATGGTCTTTAAGTATATTTAAGACTTCCAATTATCATATTTTAAATAACTGAATTATTAAAGAAAAAAAAAGGGGGTGAGTCTATAATTAGTTAATCACCCTGTACTTATCCTACATTTTTTTAGCAAAACTCCAATATTGATATAATAACTAAAGGTTATATCAAGAAACAAAATAGAAACCAAAATCGATAAATAACATTCTAAAAAAAATTGTAAAATACAAAAACTTAATCATAAAACAAATGCTTATTCTCCTAAACAAAATATTTCATTACAATTATTTACGAAAAAACTACGTAAACAATTATAAAATTAAGTATTAACTTTGAGGATTCACAAATAAATATCTTTTCGCGCCATCAAAATCTTATTTACAAAAAGTATAGTAATTGACAAATTGACAATTGACAAATAACGATGACAGACATTTAAAAATAAAAGTAAACCTATACGGGTTTTCTAGTTAAACAGTAATTGGATGTATAAAGAAAATAAATCATTAATTAACTAGACTGTGGAGAAGATGCCGGAATAGGTTTTACCTCAGATCCATACTAAGAATATTATTAAAGTTATATGGTCCTCATTTACAATTATTATAAATTTCAAGAGAAATTGAACAACAAAGGTCCATGGATATATTTGTTTTTTAAATTGTATTAATAAATTGATGAAGATGCCCTATAAAAATTATATTTTCAAAGCTTATTTAAATATTTTAAACAGCTTCCTATCCTTACTACGTATATGTAAATAATATATATTATTTATAAGTCTAAAAAGTTAAATGTATAATATTGTTTACCTTAAAATAGTAATATTAATATTATTATCTATTTTAAATAAATAATTAATATTAAAAAGAAGATCAAAACCTGCAATGTAATATGATTTTATTATCAATGTTCTCATAATCAATGAAGTACTATTTTGATATTAATATTCTCTATACACGGAGTTCATTGTTAATACTATGAAATATTAATTTATCGTTCAAAAGTTTGACTTTATTTAGTATTTTTCTTTTTAATAATCATTCAGCTTTCAGTATAATTTTAATTTTTTTTGTTTTATTTAGAGTAGGTTTATAAAAAAATATCAACAATCCATTTGTTCATTGCTCGTATACAATTGTAATATTATACAGACACTCATTTTCCTTAATATCGTTCATTGTTTTGCAATTCTGATTGATTTAATCAAAATGTACTTTTAGATTTATAAATACATAAGTGCAGTTTAGGTGCATCTCAAATTAGCATATTTTAAACTTTATTACCGATAAAATAATTAATATAATTTAGTTTTCAAAGGGTTACAGTAATTTTGCATCAAGCATCACAATTTATTGTGTAGCTTAAATATTTAAAAACTAATACAAATCATAATATTGTGGTAATTATGGTAAAAGCTGAAAATTACGATGATAATTTTTATATTTATTGAATTCAGATGATTGTCTAAATCATAAAAAGATCAATAATTATTGATTACCTAATTACCTAATTAATGTCGTTAAAAATAAAATAATTCTAAATAAAAAATTGATTTTTATATTTTATATAACATTATTATTCAAAATAATAAAAAATATATTAAATAATTAAATAATTTATTATAAAAATTATAATATCTTTGTAAGTATAATAGTTACACGAGAACCATTGACATTAGGTTATCTAACTATTGTTAGTAAATAGTATTTAAAATTCCGAAAAATGTCAGTTGCATACTTTTATTTTTTCATTAAAAAACACTTAAACACTACAATGTAAAAAATATAATTATTTCTTCCAGAAACAGAACACGCTGTACATTCTTTCTGGCACTCAGTCTGATAAATATCTCACAAAAGACAAAACTAAATAAGTTAATGGGTATATCATAGTTAAAGAGGATTTTCTAAACACAGAAGAACGCCTACAAACAAAAACAACCATAATGCTTTAGCATTTGTCAATTGTTATAAATTAAAATTGTTACATAATTGATGATTTAATAAATATCAATTTCATATTATAAAGCCGGTTATAACGGATAATTTAATTTATATTGTATGTATATAACGGAAATACATAATATAATCATCGAAAATTGTTTCAGTGTATCATTAATAACAGACGTAAAAAGATATTGATCACGATTGAATTATCATGCTTCATTCCGAAATGACGCCGCCCACATTTTTAAGAGCATTAACAAACAAAATAATAAAAACTACGTTTTCTAAAAGTTTCAGTTATATCTTATCCACAGACTTGTGAGCAACTAAAATATTGATAAACATACCATATGAGTACGTAAAACACTATACCACATGTGGCACATGCAGTCCATGTCATGACGGTAATAAAGAAATTATAACGATTTATCGTCTAAATATGTATGTCAAAACGTGAACTATCCTAAGATAGCGGTAACATTGCAATAAGTTTTTGTTTTATTATAATTAGGTATATTATGTTAAAATACAAGACTATGAGTTTGTTTTAAAGATTATATTTTACTTAAATAGTTTAAGACTTTATTAAGCCAAAAAAGGAAAGTATTTGGTGTTCCCTGTTCTCTCAGAAACAGGAACTATAGTTATTAACGTCTTATTATCTAACTACATTTTTACATTATTTTAATACAAGTCATTTACATTTTAATACATTTATACCCTTCAAATATAATAGGTTAGTTTTGGAAACAAAATATTTTACCTTCTAAATCTTGATTTAAGACATAATTTTCAAATTTAATGAATAGAAATGAATCAAGTTCAGTATCTCTTGAAACAAAAAAAAACGTGGTAATTTAGTAATGTCACTAATAGTACTATACATTTTACTGCTGTATTATATTATTTAAATAAATATACGTATACTTGACAATTGTAATATTAGTCTTTTAATTGTACATGTCTCCAATTATATTAGTTATATATAATGATGTTTCTGAAGGTTTCTGAAATGTTTAAAATAGGTAAAAGAAAGTTTTTGATGCTATGCTGATCCATACATTATTTGATTCAGATGTCATCAAGTTATTTTTTGACGTTATTTATTTAAATAAAAATTATAATTCATATTTGTTTCCTAAAAAGCATTTTTTTTTTTATCTCATATATATTGACACGTTCCTTTAAGAAATTAATTAATGTGTTAATAACTACACAGTTGAAAATATAGTCCAATGAAGATTTATAATATGAGTTATTAAATTATTTTTGATAACAAATTATATAACTTGAAATGATCGGAAATTTATTAAGTGTGCACATAGATGGTTAAAAAATGAAAAAAAATTATTTTTACATTTTATAAAACTAGTTATTGTAATTTTCAGTAAAATTATTATTTGAAATTAATTATGAAATAAAAATACTTGACTTATATTTTAAATTCCATTACCATTTAGCATATTTTAAATTGATATGAATAAAATAAAAATAATATATATAAAAAATTCCTACAAAAACATTCAAACGATGTTTGAAGTATTTTTAAATATACGATAAAATGTTGAGTATAATGAATATTAAAATAAATAAATTGACGCAAACTATTCTATATTTATAATATTAACTGAAGTAAGAAAATATGCCTAAATGTGTAGTATCTCTTGTAAAAAAATGTTTTTTTTTTTTATTCTGTAGAAAACGAAATAATTAAAATTCACAATACGTATCAATTCACAGATAGGTTTAATAGTAGTATTGGTCATTAATCAAATTTTTTATAACTGGTTAACTTTCAAATTTGTTCTTTAAACAGTTTTACTTGGGTTTGGAATAAACTACAAAATTATTAAAAATATTGAAGAGTTTATTTACTTTGTGGTTATTTTTAAGTATTATTATTGTATTCTAAAATTATCAATTAATTAAAGTTTTTAGTGCATTAATTTAATAATATTTGAAATTAATAAATATTGATTCTTCTTAAATAACAAAATCTGAAAAGTATCTGAAAAAGGAACGTCCAAAAATAAATAATATCCAAACAACAAGTAAGAAATGTAGTAACGATGAAATAAATAACAACACAATTACATTTTTATATTTTTATAGATTAAACAAATACCTACCTATACGTTATTATTCATAACTACCTAAAAATAAATATGAATTGATGATTTTATTGATTTATAATAACAAATGTTTTATGAATTTCATAACATACACGAGTTAAAAGTTTTTAAATAATAATTTTAAACTTTTAAAATTTTTATTTTTTTTATTGTAACTAGGTTTGGGATTATAGAACTATTATTTGTTTTACTTGAATTATTTAGTTGACATATTATTTTAAATAAATAATCTCTATTTTTAGTATCACTTAAAATTTTTTAAAACTACTGGTTTTTATTTTATAAAAACAATCTGATATTTCAATTGATGAATAATAATGTTAAGGTAATATAATTAAACGAAAAATATCACTGAATGAACTTTCAAATATAATAAAACAATTTAAATTGTTCACAACAAGTTTTAATAGAGTAATAAATTCCTTTACTTTTAGGAATTCAACAAAATAATTCATCAGAACCCTTTTTTTAAAACATACAAGTATAGAAGTGTAGTTAATTAATTATCGTACTAAGTTTTAGTTATGGTAATAAGAAATTTTGACATGCGGATTTACATTTGTCTTGGGAGAGAAACAGCATACCAACGTCGTTTAGGTTGACAAAGACGAGTCGTTTAATGGATGTTCAATCGAACCTAGTGTTAACATTTTAAATAACGATTTTAAATCACTAAAGGACTTTTACGACGAGCGATCATGTAATAGGTTAATGAGTGTCAGTCAAGGTGATATATTATATTTTTTTTAATTTTAAACTAAGGACGTAAATGTGTGTACGTATACTGTAAGTATAGTCGAATAGATAATATGTGTCTCAAAATAGTTATTGATATTTACGTAATTTAAAATTGATATATAACACTAATAATATATGTCCTAAAATTAAAGACACGAAAAACCAATACAACCGATCTTAAGCACCTGCAACTAAAGAAGTTAACTATAAAAGTATGAATGACTTCCCAGTACTTATCACAAAGCTTATATTAATGCCGGACGAGACTCAAAATCATTTGTTGCTTTCCTGCCGTCTCTTTTTCTAATGAAGTAAGAAATTGAATAACGTTCCTATATATTATTTTATTTTATCTTCTCTCGTGGTTATATTATAATTTCTAAATTGATATCAACGAAAGTTCGAATTAACAGAATATTAGTCTAAATTCCATAATTCATGGTGAAACATGTAAAATCGTATATTACCTTTTTTTAGTGTAGCAGCACTGTATTTTATTTAAACTAAAATTTTTTTATTTATTTACGCACAATTCTTATATTATTGTCACTATAATATTATAATATTGACTTTATCTATATATAAAGTTATTAAATAAATAAGCAACTACGAATAATAAGAACATAGTAAGATGGTGGATCATCTGGCATAACCAGGGAGAACTGGCTAGGGCAGCTAAAAATGTTGAGTACTTTGATGAATTAAGGTTAATTTAATGAAAGTACTTAAATTTTAAATCACAAAGGGAAGAAATGCCAAACAAAATGTTATACCAAAAAAAACCGTTTATGGATTTTATTATTAGCCCAATATTCGAGCCAAATGTTCTGTTTTCCTCGCGGCCGATTTGTATTCCCAGTTCACCTCTGTGTACAACCCAACAATAATTATATGCCACGATTGGTTTGATGATAGCTACGTTAAGGAGGAGATTGTTTGCAAGAATGTCTTCCGACTATAGCCAGTACAACTCGCACATATTTTTTTAACTAATTTACAATAATTTTCGGCGTACTGCGTGTTTCCAATTCAATCTGCAGGAGTCGAGGTGCATTCCCGAGTGTTTAGCTAAATGCTTTTGTGGGATTATCGTGTGCTCTACTAGTACTAAAACTTGGTTTTGTGTAAATTATAATAACTTATACTTGCACCGACTTATCACTGTAGTTGATATTAGTTCATATAAGTGCACACTATGTGTGGCGTTATTTTCTTAGTTTCATGAGTAATCAAACTTTATTGAAATCTTGGACTACGTCTCGATAAATACTCCACAACGATACTTTCTTTCTTCCAGCTAATTACTTTAGGCTATACACACAGCAGCAAGTAGTCAGGACTTTGTTAATTTATTTTCACAAAAAAAAAATTTCGATGAAAATTTAAGGTATTTTCTCGTACGAATATTTGGACACACTTATGCAATACACATACAGATGTTGATTAAGTTATTTTCTTTTCCGGAACCAAAGTGATATCAAAAAAAGTTAAAATACCGGAGAGTCGATTAATTAAATTTAATCGCAATGCTCTTTAAAAAAATTACCACTAAATTGTTCAGTATACTACTATTATATGTATATTGTATAAGGATTAAATAAAAATGAAAATAAACAATACATTTTGAGTAACAATAACGGACTACGGGCCGCTGTTGACAGAATTAAAGTTTGGGTTCTGCTGGTGAATTATAACTCACAATACAATATGCCAATAAAACCCTCAGTCACTTTATCTCTTCTATTTTTTTTCAAACAGTTATTATTCAAATAAAAGAAAGTTTAATATTCAAATATTACCGTCGTATGCACCAATATATATATTATAATAGAGGTACATTTATATATTTAAAAAAAAAACAATTAATTGATTATTATAAGCTACCGTGATAGACTTCTGCATATTACTAAATTAATTATATTCTGAAAGTTGCTAACGAACATTTTTAGAATAGAAATAAATAAAAAAAAGGTAAAAACGTATTTAATTATTTCTATGATACAATTGAAGTTCATTCTTTGACAATTATATTTTTTTATTTTTACTATTCATTATTTATATCGCTTATTGTTCTCGCATATTAAAAGAGATTGTGTAATAAAAAATTAAACTCAATTGGTTGTCAGCATACTATTTCTTTCTAGCCCACGCGAAATATTTCAAATTTACGTTGAACAGAACCAACCCTGTGCTATTTTCTTACTTTATAATAATAGAGTGAATTCAACTATTACTGAACACTAAGTCAAGAACATTAACTGTGTACCTTCGTTGGTGATTTTATGATGCTTTAATCTTTACGTAAATCATGACTAAATTTGTGTCAAATTATGTCTACATTTCAACTATTTAAATATGCTAGTAAATTGTACTTAAAATAAAATATGCTTTAAATTGTAAACAACTTAAAATATTGTAAAAAGTAGGATCAGAGGTTATTTTCTTGGCTTGAAGTTTTATAATAGATGAATTCACTTTTATGTTAAAACTAACAATTATACAGTGTTGATTCTGCTACTAAACATAAATTTGCTTTGCTGCGGGTGTGTCAGAGAGAGAAAACAAATAGTGCGCTGACATCCTCTTAATATAAATATTTATATACATAAACATTAAAAATAATAAATAGGTATTCTATAATGTTATTTGTGGAATACAAAACTAAACTTCAATAGACAGTGTGAATTACCCTCGAAATAACCATAAACAATGATACAGAACAAAAATAGTTCCATATTCAACCGGAAAACAACGATGCACATATTATAAAGTGCACTGATCAATGACAAACATTTTGAATATTATTTCCACAAAAAAATAAATTAATCATTTAGAAACGAAGTAATGAACGTATTGCTAACTTTAAGTTGTTTGTGTGACAAAATTGGTAATCTAATGTTCATCGATATTATTATAAGAATATAATACGTAGGGTTCAAAATTGTTTGAATTTATAATACATTAAACCACTCTTATTAAAATGTTCTCAAGTGTTACAGGTTATCAGTTATATTAAAAATGTTATTTTCTTAAGAATCACCATAAAATATAATTGAAAAATAAGGGCGACAGGGTGTGACTACTGCAATAAAACACGAGGGATGGTCGTTTTGAAAAAATCTCAAAAAGTCAGTTTAACTGAAATTATATTTCAAACTATACATATTATATTGGTGTATGACGAAAAGTAATACAAAATAAGATGTACCTCGTTGAAAAAAATACAAAAACCAAATAATAGAAATTATACTCATGTAGAAGACGGAAACAATATACTTAATTATAGTTGTATACACCAGAAGTCCTGTACAGTGTATACAGTTAATTATTATACGGTAAAACAATAGTAGGTAGGTAGTATACATGTACAAAAACATGTCACAATATAATATAAACAATACGATTAAAATAGGTAATTACTTAAACAAGAAATAAAAATTACATAAACATGTAAATTAATGTTAAATTGTATACTTAATACAATTCAAAGATTTTCAACCTTTTTCGAAAATGATGTATCATTATTATTTATTTCATAGTGACAATAACAAAATACAAAACTAGTAGATTAAAAAATGTATTCAGAACTTAGGTATAACGTGGCCGTCTGTAAAATAATTGTATAAATAAAAAACATCGATTTTTTGCTTTGTTTAGATTGTTTGTGTACTACATAACATATAACAACTACTATTAAAATATTATCGATGTATACTACAAATCCATTTTCTATACATCTGTATGAAATAGACAAGTACCTATAATATATAATATTATTTTGAAAACTGAAATTGTCTTAATAGTAATGGTTTTTGTTTTTATCTTGATATTACCAATGACGTCTGAACTGCTCATCTGGTAATAAAAACTTACTACAGTGAACAGATTAAAACTACAGTTCTGATCTGCAGGACGATGTGTATAATAATAATATTGTCGGCAAAACATTCATGAAGTCTCTTTAATAATTGCAATAATAATATTTTTAACCCCTCCCTCCTCTTCCCTTACCAATATCTGACGCGCATAGAATAAAAAAGGGCACGCGCATAATATTCTAAATTTGATTTTTGATAATATTATTGCACGTTGACGTAATAACAATAATAACAATAATAATACGTTTACCGTTTAAAAATCGTTACAGACATGGGCAACCACGTAGTAACGACGTGTTGCAGGTTTCTTTACAATGTTATTATACGACACGCTCTGTCGCGTTTATCGACCACCGCGTGGTGTATATAAATATTGTTTGCAATAACACACGATATCGTATTATTATAATAATATATAAAACTGTGGCGTCGGCGGCGAAATCGGGAACGGGATGTCGGTTAAAATTCAGCCATATATATAATATATTATTGTATATACTGCTGCTTGAACACGTCGCACAGCGCACAATACACGCCGGCCATCAGCGGAGTTGTCGGTGCGAGCGAAGATATTATATTATATTATTATTAAAATCGCGCGTGGCAGTCGGTAAAGTCGACCCGACGTGCGTGCGGGTGCGTGTCGGTGGGTGGGTGGGTGCGGGTGGGTGTACTCCGATATAGGACCGGCGTCTGCAGTGTGTACAACAATACTTTTGCGCTTTATAATACGGCTGCAAGAACGACGTACGTGACCATCAGTAGTCGGGCCGATAATAAATTCCGGTCGCTGCCAGAGCCCCGCCGTATGGTAGCTCCACGGCGGCGGCGGCGGTGCCAGTGGGTAGGAGGGGGGGGGGGAAGGATCGTGGACTGGGAAAAAATCCCGGGGGATCCGCGCGCCACGGCCGGCGACACTCGTTTATTATACGAAATGTTGTGTGCTTAAAAATCTACGGCGGCGGCACGTGAAAACTTTGGGACGAGTGTGCGTTAGCGTCGGAGGAGGCCACCGGTCCTGCGGTCCTGCGAGAAATTAATATTCGAACCATACCAAAGACCGGGAGACGGTGTGCATCTGCTACTCCTGCCGCCTCCTCTGTCCTGCTCGGGCGACCCGAACGAGACTATACCTATCGCCCAAAATCACGCTGTGTTGTAAGGTAACGTGGTAGGCAGTGATGGTTAGTGGAATGTTGGGTAGGTTACCCCTACCGTGGTTCACGTTATAACCCATCGCACCCGTTATAATATTATGTACCTACATGATAATAATATTAAAATTATTATAAAGACGTAATGATACACGTAAAGGAGACGAGACTTCATTAAACAAATCATCGGGTGCTCTAAGTGAAAAGCCGCCTTCCCACATTAAAAAATAGAGTGTGAAGGCTTTAACCATCGATCTCTTAGTAATAGTAATATGGCCACTTACATTTTCATTACATATTATAACACTGACCACGGCAGTTTGTTATTGATATGGTTTAAATTGAGTTAGAACATCATAATTCTAGGTAAACAGTCAGATACGTAATTAGCTAATTTATTGCATCGAAAAACCCCTAAAACAGTTCAGATACATAAAAGTTGGTTCATACTCACTTTTCCGAATACAAATTCACTGACAACTCAGTTTTTGCCGACAAATATACCATTGGTTATAGTGCCAATGGTTAGTAGGTTATCATCTCAAAAATTTATATATATTATATTAACATATTATATAAATAGTAAATATACCTATTATATATTCATATTTGTATACATTATAATATATTACGTTCATATATTTATTTATATTTAGGTTTATGCTCTTTTACCAAATAAAAGCAATAATACTTATAAGAGAATATTCAATATAATTAAAGAAGCTACCTACCTTGAGAAGTGATTTGGCTTTTGAACCAAAAACATTTTAAATTTATTTTGAAATAGGAATGATTGTTGCCATTAGAGATTCATTTGGATATAACACAGAAATAAAAGGATATAATAATAATATTATCCATCGATTTATCAAATTTATTCGTTGAATAAAAATATTTGCTGTCATATTGTTTTTTTCTTTTGAATTAAAATTATTATTTTTAACAACATTTGATCCCCATTTGTATGGAGTGTTTTGTACCCCAAACAAATTGCAAGGGTGCTCGAGCACCCAGACACCCGTATACATGGCCCCTATAAGTTTACTAATATTATTATCGAGCAAAAGTAAACGGATTTTATGAGATAACCCCCTGTACTTGTTTATTAGGTATACAAAATGTTGGTGTGTGCTTAAAAATCTACGGAAACCATCAGTCCTGCGGGCCAGCGGGTGGTGCAAGAAATTAATACTTGAACCAAAGACCCGGTGGCGGCGACGGGAGACTGTGCAGCCGTTAATACTGCCGGCGCCGCTGTCTTACGAGCTACCCGAATGGAACTACCTATCGTGCGATATTGTTAAGTAACGTGGTAGTGGTTAGTCGGGTAGGCACCTCACACTCAAGGTATCTTACACGCACCGCACTCGTTATGTAATACACCCATATGATAATATAATGACAATTGTTATCATTATAAAAACGTATAGATACACCTATTTTACTTATCTTATTATTGTTGGGCAAATGTGATTAACGATTTATTCGAGATAACCCATCGTATATAAGCGCTCGAACGAATTCAATCGAATAAAATCTAAATTATTCTAGAATCTAGATCGGATATACTGAACCCAAGTAAAAAACTTGATGACCACATACTTGATATTTTAGTTATGATAAGTGTACCACGACATAATTGTATTATCGAAGTACCCATTTAAAGCGGAGGGGGATTCCGAAAATATAATAATACAATTATGGTTTCAATGTACCTACATAATATGAAATGAAAATAAATGTGTATTTATTTTACATTTAATGAAAATGATATTTAATATTATAATAATTAAATACCCTTGTCAAATGTATGTGATTTTGGATTAAGGCTAATAGGATTAGGCGTCATTATGCAATGTCTTACATATTTTAAGTCTTTTGAGCTTATTCAAAATAAGTAATTTATAAAACTACATTAGGACGCGACAAACAAACATATTACCTATAGCCTTGATTAATTTAATTTAACATCTATGTAGCTATATTGCCTATACATTACGCCGTCTTACATAAGATTGAAAAAAAATAGTTTTAGGTTGTAAACACATGCCCGTGCTGGGAACTCAACTCGAATTGTTAACGTATTGAAATGGTGTTAAGTTCTTACGCTTATTATTATTTATTAAAATTAATTATAAATCTCCTAATTTTAAGATTATGATCAAAGCTTTCTTTACCTTTAGTATTTGTATAGGAAAGTTTCAATAACACAATTGTCTCAAATAAAATTCTGGAGAAAAATTGTTTACGGCAGTCTCGAAAAAATTTTTTTTTCAAATTTAAAGATTCATTAAAATTAATAAGTGTACTAAATGGTTGAGGTTAGTAGAGTAACGAATGAATTCTTTATTAATACACACATCAAACATTTTAGAAAAATTAACAGTGCTTCACTAGTGATTTAAAATGTTTAAATATACGTAAACCAATAGAGGGATAAACATGACATGTTTTAAATCAATAAAAACATCTTTAAAATGCCTTTTTACATCAATATCGAAATGGAAATGTTTTGTAAGTATCGGCACAATTTATTATTGTTATACAGTTGCGTTTGCGTGTAATGGCATAGGATATGACGTCATCACGTAGGCGTACATTTAAATGCAAAATAAAAACCTTAATTGTTTTATCTAAATTAAATAGAAACTATACCTACCTCATAGAATTTAATTGATAACTGATGATAAAAACATAATACGTATTATTATTAAAACCTACATCGAAATATAGTAAATTATGGTAAAATAGCAATAATATTATGATGTTATCTCAAGCACATGACCACATTATATTGTATTATTTGATGAAAATAATACCCTTCAATCTGTTGTGAAACGTCATAGTGGATAAAAATGTGTGTCATGTATGCTCGAGCTTATCATCATGTGTTCCACGCACTTACCTTATAGATACCTTATTATTTAAATTAAATTAAATATCGACATTTATATTTAATACAATAAATTATTGGTAGTCTGTTAAAAAAATGCTGTTCGAACACATAAATGCACAAGAATATAATTTCCACTAATTTTATTCACAAATAGTTCACGTATTTTTTTACTTTTCTCGATTTATCTACGGTATACTCAAAAAAAAATAGGTCTAGAACCACTGTAAATATTACAATTTATTTGTTTAAAATACTTTACAAAACTGACGTCAAACTAAACTTATAATAGAACCAAAAAGTTTAAATCATGACTACAAGTTTTAATAAAAATAAAAGAAAGGATTTCCCAAAGAAAAACTGAATAGCATATGTTAATACTAACAGGTCCAACTGTGGTTGCTTAAACTTTTGTTGGATCAGAAGAAATATGTAAATACATAATATTTCATCATTGATTTTTGAAAACTATTTATATTTTCTAATTTTTTGTTTTTTAAATTCATGTTAATAATAGTATGTATAATTTTAAAAGATTAAAAATACAATGTAATAGTGTTTTGTTTATTTGTTTAGTTAAAACTTAAAATAAAAATAATTTCATTGTATTGTGGTTAGTTTTGTAAATTTATTTATTGAAAAACCTTCTTCGGATTGTTCTCATTTATTATATAAATTAATCAAATAATACCTATATTCAATATACTATATAAATTGTGGACTATTAAAATACATTTAACTGCCTCAAGGAATTACATAAATATTTACATATTAAATAATCTTGTTTTAACTTTGATTAATTAATTTAAACATTTTATTTTATAACGACTAATTGGTGAATTGGATCATATTTATTTTTCAAACCAAACTACCATTGTGTAGTTGTAACCAAACATGCGTTTGTATAATTACTATTTTACATTACATTGTGTACAAGTTGCCTTTAAGGCTTAACATGACAAAGTCAATAACTAAATATTTAAAAAAAAAAAGAAAGTTACGTCATAGGAGATCAGTTACAGTAAAATCAGAGCCGTGTTAAGTAATTAAGTGCACTGGCGCATTTTTTTACGCACCTCCTTCTCTACAATTTAACTACTAATTGTTTTCTTTTTATGTAAATCTCCAAGGGACACCATAATATAACCGCACATCATGAAAACTAATTAAAATATTATATGCAATATTAATTATACATAATTGTTAAATTATTTTAATTAAAAATATTGATAACACATTAATCGTTAACATAATTAATAATAATTAATAATTATACCAAAATATTAAACAATATTTTAAAATTTTATTCTTGCTTTATCTTTGGAAAATCTCTCTCTTGACTAAAGTACTCTAATCAATACTCTTTATAGTTTGTCATATCGTTGATTATAAGCATTACTATTTCCTAGTACTATTAGGTACAGTGGACGCAGCTTATATAAGATCCACGGTTATAAAGTTCAGTCACTTATTAGACCCAAAATCGCCTGAAACGGTCCGGACGTATCCAAATACATTATAAAAAAAATCGGTTATAAGAATCACTACTTCATTTATAAGACACAAATTTTGTAAAAAAAAAATGGTAGGAAATAAACATTTTTGTTTAAAATGTAAAAACAAATTGGTTTTCAAAAATTACATTTTTTTGTTGATTATTACTGGTTTCGATTCATGCTTTATAATGTGTGCATGTACAACAAATTTGCTCGCATTTTGCTCGCAATTATCGTTATCATAGTGTATGGTATAAATAATTACCCAATTACCTGTCACAGCTATCGTAATTGATTATCGGATACATAATTTATAATTTTTTATTAATATGTAATAATTTTATAGTACCTAATGTAATTTTAATTTTTTCATTCGTTTGCTAATAAGTATTATGTAACTTGTGTTAAAGTAGATTTAAATAAAAGCAAAATACATAGTAAAATAGAGTTCATAAATATGTAATTAAAATTTTTGTTTTTTTCCCCCACTTCACCTATACGATTTTTTCGGTTATAAGACTCACTTTGTGCTGGTCCCAAAGAGAGTCTTATAAGCGGCGTCCACTGTATTTATAATTAATAGTAATACCTAGTAGTCAGTAGTCAGTACAGGTCATGGTTGTTAAAATTGTAATGGATTTTGTAGGGATTTTTGATGAGAAAAGCTAAATATATTTATTTTGTCATCGTTCATCACGGTATTCATTATTTATTATTTATAAAATTAAAACAAATTTGGTGTTCGGAGCCTTAGGTATATTAGGTGCAAGTTAAGGAACCCCTTTACCTTTACAAAACTACGGCACCCGGGTGAAGTTGCCCCTTATGCCCTACCTTAACAGGTTAGGTATATGTAATATTATATACATTTTATAAATTTAATCAAAATTGATGATCTTTAGTATAAACGAAAAACATATATTGTATTACAATTATTTAAAGTTACTTTTTTTTGTTTTGTGAAAATTTAAGTTATCACGATTTAAAACCATACTAATATATTATTATATTTTTATGATAAAATTTCTGAATTGACAATTGAGTTTTATTTGTTCGCCTATCTTCTTCACTTAAAGTAAAGGTAATATAAATATTCCAATTCGCATTATATGGATCAATCCTTAAATACCTGCCGTATTTGTCAATTATCGAATAATCTCTCTATTAATATATAATATTAATTAAATGTACAACTTAAAACTATCCGTTACTTTCATTAATCGCGTTTTATTACTGAATTTGACGCAGATTAGTCTCAACTATTTTTCCATTAATTGTTATGTTAATCAGCATAATACTGTATAATATCGAATACACAGAAGGACTAACGACCCAAGTATTCAATTTCACCATGAAATTATAGTTCTGCTTGAATAACGTTTATTTTTATTCGGATAATTTTTATTTGTTTTTATAATTAAAAATAAATAATATTTAGGTTGCCTTTTTAAAAGTTAATCTCAAAACCACAATTGAAAAATAATTTAATGAAAAAATCGTTATAACTTAACTTCTTAAATCACATTTTAATAAATAAATTATTACCATTGCAATAATATTTTAATGTTACGCATTAACTTAAACAGTATTATAGAAAAATTGTATTATAAAATATATATTACCTACCAACCTTTCTATTAATTTAACAATGTTCTCGTATACCAAAAATATTTAAACTACCTATTGAAAGTTTCGATCCATAATTTGGAGGATTTCAATTCGGTAATGATAAGAGTCATGCGTGTATTATAGGTACGCAACTAATGTTGAGGGGGGGAGGGTGTATTTTTTTTTTACAAAACCTCTCGACTAAAAAAGTCATAGCAACAAAACTATATAATAACTATAATATGTTTTATGTTACATATATTGACTTAAACAGTCTTATAACAAAATTGTGTTATTAAATATATCTAAAATATATATCTTAAAATATATCTTTAATATATCTTAAATATACCTACATAAATTGATCAATATTTTCGTATACGAGAATTGAATAAACAGTTTAAAGTTTCGACCCATAATTTGGAGAGTTTCGATTCGGTACCTATAGGTACATACTAATATACTATGTAGGTTAAACCATAATGCATACTGTAAACTGCATAATATATATTATCTACCACCACGTGGATCGATAAGAGTATTTATGTGTATAGGTACACAACTAATGTTTGGGGAGTGGTTATATATATATTTATTTTTTTTTACGCAAAACCTCACGACCAAAAAAGTCCTAGCAACGAAACACTTTGATCAGATCATTAGAATAATGTGGCCAACATCCTACCTTTGCCATTGCCACAGCGGGAAACGTATCCCAAATCAATTGCTCTTCTTCACCTTGGTTGCCCCGTCTCTGTCCCTTGAATATCCTCGATGCGGTCAACGTAGACGCGCCCATTCCATCGCCGACCAGAAACACCACGTTTTTCGCCCTTCCCATCTTACCCTCGAAGCTGGCCAACCGTTTTTTCAATGCGGATCGAGCCTCTTCGTACCAATGGTCACGATCTGAAAAAAATTAACACATTTGATGTCATCGGTAAATTAATCAGCTAGCTGATACATAGGTTTTATACGGTAAATTAATTTCAACTGAATTTAAACTATAAACTATATTATGAACGGTTCTCATGGTTTTATTACTGCTCGCAATACAGGGTGATTCTTTCATAATGTACCAATCATTATTTCAAAAAGTAAATTTATCAGTTATAAGTATTTTGAGTTTAGTTGATCGGTATGGAGTGTTACGTGAATAAACCGCAAAATGATGATCCATTACTCCGTTCATCCATACTTTAAATACTTTTAACTTGACTACTCGTCCTTAAGAAAATTATTCTGTTTTAGAATATAATATTGAAACTGTATTTTAGCATCCAAAAAATAAAAAACTTAACATATTTTAAGGATAAATTATATTAAAAAATATATATTTCAAAAAAAAAAAAAATGTATATTTTTAACGACTATAAACTATGGAATACTTCTTGAAATGATCAGTGGTTCAAGATAAAATTAACCTATGCAATAATACTGTGTTTTGGATAAAAAAAAGCTATTTTTTAAATGTTTTCTAATTGATCGACTAAATTAGTTGCTATTTTTAAATTCACAATACTTTATTTGTAACGCAATGACAATTAGGTGGTACTATGAGGTACGTAGTAGATTAATTTAGTTAGTACAATTTATACGTTTTTAATTGAAAATTTAAAGACTATATCGAGTTTAGAATGACAGTATATTGTTGAATATTATAATCAGTAAATTTTATACAGTTGGTATATATTGTTGGTAAAGTGTGTACATTCAATGTAAATATTTATAGTTTGAAGTCTTTGGGACTTTTAATTACTGCAGCTGTGTTCAAAGGAGAAGAATTCTACTTCGTTAGTAGGAAAATATTGACGATGCAATTATAAGGATATCGACTACCCGAAGGTAGTATATTTTCGGTGTTATTCCAAAAACCATTAAATTTATCATGTTATTCCATTATATTTAACCATGTTATAATTCACAAGAAGTTTTTAAGTTTTATTTCTTGATTCCTTAGAATGTAGAGTGAATCGTATTTCAGATTGTTTATATAATATATTTTTTTTCAAAAGTAGGTAGGTGTATGTGTAAACAGTATTCAAGTAAGCAAAAGTGCATTCCTATTTTAATTAATTTTCGCAAATGTGAATAGTTTATTTAGAGATTAAAATAGTAATTACTATAATTTAGACCATTTTTTACTCAAACTTATCCACTTATAATAGTTATGCAAGTTTATTTTTCAATTATTCGTTACTAATAAATATAACAATGAGTTGCCGTAACAAAGTTTGAACAGACTGAATAACATAACGGATACATTTATGATAAAGTTTCGCATAAAACATAAAGATTTTAACAGATCTGTGTTTATAATCCGATGGCCATGTTTGTCGGAAATATTATAACTACCTATCGGTCTTACATAATTCTCCGGTCGTTCGGTTGTTACGATATGATATTATCATGATTATCTTAATACAAAAATACAATAATATTCAGAAAACGACAATTAGATTGTATAGGTACCTAATAATTGGAATATTTTTCGAACAATATTTGTCGGGCGATAAACTTTTTCCAAGGCCACGATAATAATATCATTTATCACCCCTAAAACGGAATACATATAGAGGTGTGAGTAGTTATCTTAAATGAATCTAACCCCGGGGAGCGTTTTGGAGAATATATACAAACGCAATCGATACATATAGGTAACCACTTCGCGTTAATGGTACGTTGTTGACCAGCAAGATAGGTAAAACGAAAATAAATAAAAAAAAAACGATTTTAAACTGACGAAATTGCAGCCACGCGTTATATACGATATTAGGTATATTATGCTCGGTTATTCGGTACCTACCTACCTATTTCGATATAATATATTATATTATTGTGCTCGTTGAAGGTTACAGTTTGCTATTGGATAGCTATATATGGCTATCTGGGTTTTTTTCTTTAACCACATCTAACATAACATTATCAGAGAATGTTTAAACGACGCGTTACTGAACAAGGCGAATCGGGAGAGACATAATATATTGAAATCATCATAGCGCGGGACCATATTTTGTAAATTAGATTCTGGTTTGTTTGTACACATCGGTTGCGTGTGATTTGGTAGTCCCGATAAAGCACGATTGTCCCAATAATCCAAAATGAAAAAAATAGAAACATATCAACTTGTTGGTGGTTAGTAAGTAGTTACTCATTTATCAATACATAATTTATTACAAAAGAATATTTGAATGACATGATCAATAATATGTAATACATAATATAATATAATACGTCATAGGTAATTTAAATATAATATACTAATGATTTTTAATAGAAAAACCAATGCACACTTAACCACATATTTATAAAAAAGTACGTTTTAATTAACTTTTGAAAAAAAGAAGAGTGTTCAATGGTGCCTACCTACTTTGTTTATTACTTTTCATTGATTTTTGGCGTATATAGCATAAACAGACATCCAAAGCACTTATGGGGCTATACATGTAGTAAAAATGGTAAACATACAATTATTTTTGTAATTTAAGAATTTTCCCGATTAAGCAGAGTCTACTCTGCACTAGTGACGTATAAATCAGCATATTAGTTTTGAGAAAAATGCGTGTTTTGTATTTTCCATTTAAATATACACCTTTATTATCAGCAAACATGATATCCACCTGTATAATTTTTTTGAAAAGGAATTCAATGAAATAATAATAAAAAAGTATCATTCACTTATTGCGTGAATACAAATTACTTTTATGTTATTACTTTGCTATATATGCCATATATACTGACATATTAAAAGAAAAGTAAAAACATGCATGATCAGTAAGTTAAAAAAATAAAATAAGATTTCTAAAAGATGTTCAATTTATGTGCTTTTGAAGTGATTAAAAATATGTAAACTGGGCTACGATTTACAATGTTTATTTTACCTACTTTATTTCATCTATAGCAAAAGTGACGTTAATATATTAGTATTGAGAGAAATGCTTGTTTTGTATTCTTCATTTAAATATTATAATAGACCTTTATTATTTGTTATTATATTATTTGAATTAGTAAAACCTAAAATCCACCTTTACAGATTTTTTTACGAGGAATGCAATAAAATAATAATACAAAAGTATCATTCACTTATTACATGAATAAAAGTTATTTTTATGTTATTACTTAGCGGTATTAACAGTACCTATGTACACGTATTATATTTACCTATTTACTAAAGACAAGTTACATGCCTAGAACACGGAAATGTTAAGCGAAAACACTATATCTATAAATTAGCTTCTGACTATATTTAAAATAAATAAAAAGTATAGTTTATAGATAAAGAATAATAATTGTGTTTATAGCCTATATTATTTTATGTAATGCCAGGGGTATTTTGCCAAAAAAAAAATTTGTAAAATTGGTTTACATATCAGATGCCATAAATATAATATCCAACAATTTAAAAAACATTTTTTTGAGTTATGGCACTTTTCCTCGGGGGGAAACCGTATATTCCGGCCGAAAACAAAGAACGCAGAACGTATAATATAGAGTTGTACGTTTTACAGTGTAATGTGTTGTAAGAAATGAAAATGGGTTGATTGTGAACAGAGTCTTGTAGCATTTGTTTCGGATTGTCTACTTGTGATTATAATATTATCGCTGTACCATGGGAACATAATAATATACAGTGGCGAAATACAAATAATTAATTTAACCAAATTATACGTTGTACCTATATTGTTCCCCGTTTACAATGATTTCATGAAAATGCATTTAGACAATGCATGATGGAGTATTACGTAGATAATACGGACCAACACAACTATGATCTGTTATAATATGAACATAATAATATTGTAAAAGATGATATTTTTTTTGTGCATAATGGATATATGATTTAATACCACTCATTTTGTTGTTTTCTTTACGGTGCACACCTGTGATAATAAGACGAATGAAATCGTTAACAAAGAAAATAATAAATAAAAAAAAATCGTGCTTTATAGTTACAACAATTCAGTTTAATCCGAATTTCAATTAAATTATATAGTTATATTGTTTTGGACATAAAAAATTCAAATGAAAAATAATTAAAATAATAACATTACAATGAACAGTTTCTGAAACCTTTAATAATATGGTGTATACGGCTCTGTCCCCTGGCACGATTTGGCCATACAATTAAACTTAAATCATTATATTGTTGAACAAGAAAGTTATTAATATTTTAATGGCAATATAATATTTCATAATTATTTATATTCTTATAAAACGAAAAACAGACATAAAAAAAAAAAAAAAAAACAAACAACATATAATTTCATCTTTTTTATAAATACGAATATCATTGGAAACTTTTCATGGGCCAAAAAATATAAACAGCATACCTTGATGTTTTTTAGAGAAAACAAAGTCCATCAAATTCATTAAACGGATCAAGATGGCAAGGAAACCTCTCCATAAAAAGTTAACGACAAATAAAAAAGATACATTTTTGGGCAGGTAAAAAAAAAACAATAAACAGTTTCTTACCCTACTAGAAAACATAATATAACTAACATGACGGTATCAAATTACTAAAAAAAAAAATAATAATAAAAAAGAGGTATTTCCCTTAACTTTACTTTCATCTTTATTATTATAAAATGATACAATATTTCATAACACCAAACACCAAACTTGTTAAAAAATTTAATTTACATTGTGAATATATTTTACAATTTACAACGAAACATAATATTGAATATCATTATTAGGTTAGGAACTCATAACCACATTGTTGAAAAATTTGGTTAGGTTAGATAAAACTAATTGTATTATATACGACTAAAATTAACTTTATAACTTGTATCAGCTATATCACAACTGAAATTAAAAAGCGATTTTATCATAGTTACACAAAATATGCATCAATTTATAAAAAAACATTTTTATAATAATATATAACTTTTGTCTTTTTCCCCTTTTTCATTTTAATAATGACATAACACCAAATTTTCATTAAATCTATTTAACTTATAAGATTCAATTCAAAAACATTGTTAAAGTAAATAAGTACAAACTCAATACACACCATTGTACATCTATACGTTAACTACAAAACACATAATATTATTGTATAAACGTAATAGTAATTTGTATGTTTCTAACAATAATTGTATAGGTAAATATTTTACAAACTGTTACTTATTATAAGAAGATTCGACAACTAATCAATAACGTAAGCCTATGAGTTATGACAAATTTTCTGAAATGTCGATTGTAGGTATCTACTATGAATAAACATATATTATAATGTAAATCGTAATGCACCGTGAAAACACTGGAAAAATCGAACTTTCGTGTGATTTTTAATATAAAATAGTTCAATGCAATTATTATATAATTTATTATAAACAATATGTTGATACGTTTTCATGAATATGCGAAGTAAACAATATTATAGTTGCATAGCTTCAATACAACACTACGTGAATTAACACATAATTATAAACATTCCACAAACATTAACAACGATCAAAAGTCCTGCACTCCTGTTATAAGCTTGAACGCACCAAGTTTCTACTAAACACAACAGACATTCTACATTCCCGAAAATACACACGCTATAATATACGGACCATCATTTGGACTAAACGTTTCATATAATCGATACACATCAAAAGTAGAGGCGATACTGTTTCTAAAACCATATATAAAAGCTATAAAAAAAAACCAACACGCAGTGTCTGATCGTTTAAACATCAACAAACACGTCTTCCACGCCGGCTCACGCTACCTACCACTTCTACTGAGAGAGCATGTATTCTGAGTATATTTTATTGAATTCACCAGGCTATTCGGGTTATCGTGCATTATCATACCCAAGGTACATCACATCGCCCATTTTCTAGGCTTACAACATATGTCCCTCTATTTCCTATGCTTAGGTTACGCCAGGGGTCACTAATTAATATTTTTGAAATGCCACATTAGGAATCTGGAAATTGTTTGTGGGCTATCAACATTTCTGGTGTCTTCGGTAAAAACAAATGAACAAAATTGATAAATCCCTTCTTGAGCATCTCCCCGAGATGGCCCTACCGGGTCCAATTGAGAGTCCATGCCATTCAAGGACACACTCAAGCACACATAAAAAACTTTATCAAAATCGGTGCATCCGTTTAGCAGGAGTTTGAGTACTTACATACGGAAAGAAAAAATATACATATACTAAGATATGAATCGAGGTCAGTCAGAAAGAGAAACAATAAGGTTATCAATATAATATATTGAAATATTATTTAAATATTCGCAAAGGACATTAAAAAAAAGGGTTAATTTATGTTTACAATCTTAGGTAACGTTTATTATTGTTTTTAGATTTAAAAATACAGTGTACCTCTAAATTATCCAAAAGTTCTAGTGAGTTAGGTACCTACATTTTAATTCCAATGGGACTACGTCACGATCAAGGCAAACTAAACCAGACCAGTGTCCAGAACCAAACACAGGTGAGTTATGGTTTTTTTTCTACGTTAAATCTTAGGATACAACAAATAACGATTCTAAAACAATATGTATGTAGTTAAACAACGTTAAATAATGTAACTTGTAAAATACAAGCCAGAATCGATTTACTTATGTATTCCAAGGACTTTTTCACTGCCTATCTAAAAAAAATCTATAGGTACAGGAAAAAAACATCATCACATTTCTGGCTGAAAATATAATAATATACGAAATTACATACTTCATGATCGTGGAATAATACAATTGAATGCAAGTATTGAGTTAAAGTGTTTATTTATTCAATTAAATTATTTATCAGTAAGTTTTTATTTGGCAGGTCTTTTTGTTACACCCTGTATTATAATGGAGTTATATTATATTATTTTGATATACATTTTCACAATTTTAATTTATGATAATGATTAAATGTGTAATGCATAATATATATATATATATATAATATATATATATAAGACATTACAAATGTTTACGAGACAGTTTTTGGCAAATATAAAATTAATATACATTCAATTATGTACAAACTATATCCATAAATGCCATGTGACGACACTGTTAACCAATGGTCTGACCCAAAACCTTTAAAGTGTTATTGAAAATGTAATAAACTTTAACGGCTAGATGGTATATAATATGTACAGTATTTTTCAATATTAATATTTATAGTAAAATCTTTGGACAAGAATAAAAAAAAATGTATTCATTTATGAGTTTTTATAGAATGTGATTTAAAAATCACAAACCAATAAATACATTTTATTTTTTCGGTTTAAAAAAATTGCAAATTTAGGAATACACTTGAATAATAACCGAATGATTGTATTAAATTATAATTTAAAATGTTCTACATAAATAACATAAAATCTATTCGGACATTGTCTTGATTGTTTATTAACCGTAGTTCACTCAAGACAATCACAATATACAATTACATAAATAGTAGTCTTCAGCCCAGGTAACAAAACAATACATAGTTAAGATAAAGATATTTAAAAAAAATACTTTTTAGATACATGAGGATGAATGATAGGATTTTTTATTAAGATAAAATAAAGATAATTATGTGATAGATATACTTTCGTTTTAGGTTCTGAGCGTAGGGATGAATGTGTTCATTTTACAATGGTGAGTATTTTTTTATTATTATTATTTTTTTTTGTCTGTCTTTTTATAGTAAATTTATTTAAAATTACTTGCGTTTATGTAGTTATCGGGACTTATATAGAATTGTCTGGTTCACCATTTTCTAGAAAACGTTTTTCTTTTTTTTTAGGTTTTGGTGGCTATTAATATTTATACAACGCCCTATAATAAAATTAAATAAGTAAATACCTACTTCCAGGATTTCAGAACTCAGATATATCTTAATACGATGATCGTTCGACATAGGTAGTATAATATACGTCAGACACGTTTAAAAACAAAATACAATGAATGTTGAACGACGTGTAAGTGCGTAAAATAAGTATTATTAAGTTTTATATGAATAGACAAGAAAATTATTATTTCCTCCGGGAAATTCCTAATAAAATACAAGCAAAGAAATAACAATTCATATCATTGAACAATGGAAATACACTATAATATATTATATAATATGATATAGGTACCTGCAAGTATTTTATTATTCACAGTTTTAACAAAAATATAAACCCTACTCACATTTATTTTCAGGAAGTGGCGACGGGAACAGTTTGATATTTTATTCAATGACAAACCAAAAATATCAAAACTAAAGGCAATAATAAATAATTAATAAAATGTATAGATAATTAGAAAATACTGTAAATTAATTGATCACCATGGGTACTTACTAATATAATATAATATTTTATACTATAGATTTCAATCAGTGTTCCTAACTTGTAATTCATCTCGACGAGATAAAGATACTTCCAGTTGTGTTTTTTTTTTTTTTTTATGTAGATACTATTCGTGCAGTGGTGTATGTTAAAAGCATTGTAATAATGTCTGGTTAGAATTATGATTGATGCCATGCCATCAGCATTTGTAAGAATATATTATAACAGAGAAAAACAACTTTTATTCAATATTTTGTGATAAAACCGTTTACACGGATGTATAATATAAATCACTTACATTATACATCCATGAAACTATTGGTTTTAAGTACAAACCAACAATAAAGTCATAATGTTAGGTTCATAATCAATATTACTTATAATTATTATCGGAGACGGTATAATAGTATTAAAACAAATGCATACAGGGTTGTGAATGCAACAAATTAATTAATAATGAAATATCCTATTCTAAAATCTGTTATTTCAAAGAAATTATGTTAAATCCTCCATACACCAAATGGTAATTTTAACCTATTAATAATTTTTAGCTTTAATACATATGCTTATGTTTATGTCTATTTTTGTTTTGTCTTTCCCACCTATAATTATTGTACCACGGAGGTTAACTCTAAGTATATAAACATTTACCATTTGTAAAACCAAATATTAAATGTTAAAAATCTTTTATGAGCCCTAATAGACGTTTTAATAAATAAATAAAAAAAAAGGTACCACAAAGTCACGTGGTCACTCAGCCAGTTTCAAAACGAGAACACCGTGTTATTTTTCACGTCTCCAATTTGGTTGATTTTATTTGTGTTACGTAATAATAAGTGTTTATTATTGATTAAAATCGAAAACCAATTATATTCATTATTGCGTTTCTAAAATTCGGTGGAATTTCATCTTCGGTCCTTTACATAGGAAGTGCAGTTCAAAACAGGTGTGATTTTTTATTGGATTTTAAAGCTTATTAAAACGATAGTATTTACAATCCTTCCTAATAACTTGGTAAAACTTAAGAAAAGATAATAAAATAGACGAGGCCAACTGGCTAAGCTTACCTGATAATATTTATACTCTTTCTAGGGGTTTTCTTAATTTTATTACATATGAGAGCTAACATGTGTCTCATCGTCATAACTGATGACTTTATGTTTTGAAATATTTTTATACTACAAATATAAAGCATTGTTTAAAAAATAAAAATGCATAATATAGGTGAGTACTGAACATTCAAAACTTTTTTACTAGTTGACATGTTTAAAAGTTAAAAACAAAAGCTCGTGTTCTGTTTACTTTTTTTCTGAGGGAAATTTTTTTCTTTGTAAAAGGAGCAAGTTATTTCTTTTCATAATATAGTTTTATAAATATAAATTTGTAAATTTCAAACTGAAATAAAGCGAGATAGAATTTCGCTGAGATGTTTAATTTATATTAATAATTGTAAAAGCCTACAAAAAATATTTATGAAAATTAAAAAAAAATCATAATGTCAGCACATTTTTAATTAAAAATATAATTCATTCGAGCAGACAATATTAGGTATTACTGTTCTCTGCAACTCAAATGTATCAACTACTAACAATAAACAATTTTTTGTACTTGAAAGTTAACTCAATTTTTACATTGAATAATATTTTAGCTATACTTATTTATTTACGAACATCAGTGATCATTTTATTCAAAATGTTGGGGGAAATTCTGCTCAATATGCTACTTATCCACACTCGGTCCCTTTGTAATAACTTTGTCCATTAATAATAAGCTAATACAATTCATATTTAGATTTTAGATTCAATATCTATTATTGTATATTTCAAAAAAAAAAAGTAAAACTTAAGTATATATAAAATATTGGGAGCAGTTTTCTTATAAAAATATAACGTTTAAATAAATGTTTCTATCTGAAAACTGCAGTATTGCAATCTAAAAACTATTCAAAATTAAATTTGTATAATATTAATTATTTGTTGTTTAAACTACTAAACTTGTTAAACTTAAACATTTCTATTGGTTGACCCTTATCAATTTTAGGTTCTGTAATGTGCAATGTATGTATTGATTTTACAATGATGTACCTATGTATTTTATAATTTTATGGTTTTTTGTCTAAAGAAACTCTTATAGGAACTAAAAATGTTACTATGATTTACAAATTTAATATTAATTCTGGTAAGAAAGTAAATCAGGTTGGTACTTTGGTGGAAAAGTTAAAAAAATTCCTTGTACTTTTGAAAATGACTGAAAAAAACTATGGAATTTTTATGCAAAAGATGTTTCAGAAAAATATATTTTCTTATTTTGTTGTAATTCAAAAACGAAGAACTGTAGATACTTTAATTTTCCTTATAATGTTTAAACATAAACGTATTTTCTATGTAGGTTATGATTAAAAAATATGGACATTTTGTATATCTATTTTTAGATTCTGAGCGGAGCGATGAATGTATTGATTTTAAAATAATGTGTGTTTTTTTTAATTTTTTTATTTTTGTGTCTGTAATCACCTTTTAGGACAGTAAAAATGCTTTGATTTTCTTCAATAGTACTTTTTCTGATAGAAAAGTGAATCTAGTTGGTACTTTGGGAGGTCAAAAGTTAAAATTCCCCAGTAGTTTTCAAAAGCGCCGTGAAAAACAAATGAAAAATTAAGGAAAAACCGGGAATTTTTACAGAAAACCAATTTTCGACAAAATCGATTTTGGTTTTTGATATAACTCTAAAAGAAATGAAGGTAGATACATGAAATTTTGACTGAATGTTTATATAAGCATTTTCTACATACCAAAGCATTTTCAAAATATTTTGACTTATTTTGAGCTGTTAACGGACATTTTCAGTTTCCAATTTTTTTTAGTTTTTTTTTCTATAAATGTCAATAAAATTTTATTTGTTGGGGAAAAAATCTTGAAAAATTAATAGTAGGCTTCTTTTATATTGTAATAATAATATATGAAAAATATTAAAAATCCGTAGTCACAAATTATTTTTATAAGCATTTAAAGTTCAAATTTTGACAAAATACGTAAAAATGACGAAATTGTGCAATTTATTTTGAGTTAGAAATTCATAAAAATTTTTCTTTTTATATCCAAGGTTTGAAAATGTAATACAAGATTCCCCATAAGTTTGCCTAATTTTATCAATAAAACAAGGTGGTCAAGTGGATGTCGCCCTGCTGTACAGTAGGTTACAAGTAGATCACTGTATAATGGATGGTATTAAATTTAAATTCAATGATATAATATCATTGTATACGAAAAACGATTCTGAGCGGGGACGGTATGTCAGTCTAGAATATTTTAAATTATATTGATATTGTTATTTTATGGTAGCTGCTAAGTGCCTAAGTAGCTAAGTTGAATTAATATTAATCATATTATTTAATTATTAACCTGAAAATATCAGTGATGCTAGAAAAATATTATAATATATACTATTTATTCGTTAAAATTGATTTTAATATGTAATTTCGTCCAAATTTGAACTTAAAATGTCTGTAAAAAATAACTGTGTTTATATATTTTTTAGATTTTTTGATTATAACTGGAGATAAAAAGAAAAATTTTTATGAATTTCTAACTCAAAATAAATTGCACATTTTCGTCATTTTTACGTATTTTGTCAAAATTTGAACTTTAAATGCTTATAAAAGAAATTTGTGGCTACGGATTTTTCATATTTTTCATAAATTTTTGTAACAATAAATTAGAAGCCTACTTTTTGAAATACTTTCAAGATTTTTTACCCAACAAATAAAATTTTATTGACATTTATAGAAAAAAAAACTAAAAAAATTGGAAACTGAAAATGTCCGTTAACAGCTCAAAATAAGTCAAAATATTTTGAAAATGCTATGGTGTGTAGAAAATGCTTCTATAAACATTTAGTCTAAATTTCAGGAATCTACCGTCATTTCTTTTAGAGTTATACCAAAAACCAAAATCGATTTTGTCGAAAATTGATGTTCTGTAAAAATTCCCGTTTTTTCCTTAATTTTTCATTTATTTTTCACGGAGCTTTTGAAAACTACTGGGAAATTTTAACTTTTGACCCCCTAAAGTACCAACTAGCTACACTTTTTTATCAGAAAAAATATTATTGAAGAAAATCAAAGCATTTTAACTGTCCTAAAAGGTGATGACAGACACAAAAATTAAAAAAATTAAAAAAAAAATAAACACATCATTGTAAAAACAATACATTCATCGCTTCGCTCAGAATTTAAAAATGTTTATAAGCAAGTCAAAATAAATTTTTACAAGATTAGATATTCACTCGATTTTTCATGTAGCGATTTTCTTATTTTGTTGCAATTCAAAAACGAATAACTGTAGATGCATGAAAATTTCACTGAATGTTTATATTAGCATTTTCTATACACCATCTTATTTTGAATATAATAATAAAAAAATAAAAAAATAAAATATAAAATATTATTTTGACTGTTTTTGAGCTTTTTACGGACCATTTCAATTTTCAATATTTATATAAATACAAATAAAAAGTTTGAATTTTGACAAAATTCATCAAAATCTCGAAAATTATCAATCATTGTGATTAAATAATTATAAAATGGTCAGTTTTTGTAACTGAGGATTGAAAATTTAAAACAAAGATTCTAATAAATAGTACACATTGTAATCAAAAAATCTAAAAATATATAAACTTAGTTATTTTTTACAGACATTTTAAGTTCAAATTCAGACGAAATTATATATTAAAATCAATTATTAACGAATAAAAGTATATGTTATAATATTTTTCCAGCATCACTGATAATTTTAGGTTAATAATTAAATAATATGAATAATATTAATTCAACTTAGCAGCTACCGTAAAATAACAATATCAATATAAATTAAAATCTCCTAGACAGACATACTGTCTCCGCTCAGAATCGTTTTTCGTATACAATGATAGTATATCATTAAAATTAAATTTAATACCATCCATTATACAGTGATCTACTTGTAACCTACTGTACAGCAGAGTGACATCCACTTGACCCCCTTTTTTTATTTATGAATATTGATAAAAACGATTTGAGCTTGAACGAAAGGTATGGAAATGAAATAAAAATCTTAAATAAATTGTTCATTTAGGAATTCAAATATTTTTAATAGACTATTAAGCGCATTTTTATAAATGTTTGAATTTTACATTTTGAAAGAACTACCAAAATATACACATTATTTTTTAGGTAGTTAAAAATGTAAAAATAATATTTCTGTAAAGTTTCTGATAAGTAGTTTGTACTGAAACCAAAAATTATTAAACATGATTTTTTTGTAGACATTTTCAGTTCAATTTTAGATAACAATAGATAAAAAAATATATTTATTGGGAGGATTTAAGATTTTTAAGTATATTATTAAATGTATATTATATTATATTTGATTACATTTAATTTAATTTTCAAAACATTTATATTATGCTAAATTGTGTGACCAATATGTAAATGTACCTAAATGTATGAGACCAATAATTTACCAACAGTACCTTAGGTCCAGTTTGTGTTATTCTTCATAAGTTTTATGAACGATCAATGTACGGGTTATGATCACAAGTTATAATATATTTTATTGAGCATCATAAATTATTGTACAATTTAATTAAGATTATTAAATGATTTTCCTATTTATTTGCATTTTACTTGATAACTGATTTTTTTATTGCTTAATTAACGATGAAAAATAATTTTTAAAATATACATTTTTATAGTACAATATAAATATAAAAGTAATTAAAAGTTATTACATAGGTAAACAAAGAGCATTGTTAAACACAAATACATTTTTATACATAATATACTTAGGAATTATTATAAGGATAAGGTATAATATCAAAACCTAAATTACTTTTTTTTGTGATCGAGAGGAAATAATGTAAATAAAAGAAAAAAGATACACTTAATGAGAAAAAAATTATTCAATCAATGAGATTCTTTCGCAGCGATTAAAGTCACATTTTTTCTTAGAAAAAATAATTAGTTTTCTTTAACTAAGTACAGCTGAAAAGCAGACACTAACTCAAACGGTGTCTGTTAAATATAAAAGCATTTTTCAAAGATTATTATAGTGAGCTTAAAGTGTTTTAAAATTTTAAGAATTCTGAGTTCAAACGCTTTCAAAATATAATTTATAAAAATAGAAAGTGGGAAAGTATGTAACCAGTCTGCAGCACAGTAGAGATCGAGTGTACCTCGTCATTAAAGTCCATTCTATAATGTATCTGATTTTAATTTGATAAAACATTACATTAAAAAAACCACGATTCCAAGGGAAAATTGTCTATGTAACTAAGAATATTATGTATTTATTATATTTTTTATAATACATTTCTATTGTTATATATTTTATTTTTTTCAGTTCATAAGTTTTTTATTTAATCTGTTACATAAAAAAAAAGAATAATAAGAACAATTGATACTAAAAAAAAAAAATTAAAAAAAAAATTTAGATTTGACAGACTGCAGAGACCTTCCAGCGGACATAATAAGACATTTTAAATTTGGGATATTATTGTATTTTTTTCGGGTAACGTGTGATACAATTTAATAATAATGCATTTCTGGCAAACATTTTTTCTAAGTATAAATTACTCCTTGGTGGACTTATCGGAGGTTCCAACCTCAGTTCACCCCTGTTGATTAACGTGAAGAATGAGAGGCGAAGAACCCAATTTTTTTTATAAAATATATAATAATATGATGTTCTGTACATTTGAAGGCCATTTAGCAATATAACTATAGGGAAATATAGTGCAATCTCTTGCAATTGGTTAGTTTAACAGTTTTAATTTTCAAAAGGGTATTTTAAGAGATAATCAACTGTTATTGCATACAATAGTACTAACATTTAAATACATTAGGTACTAATATAATATACATATGGTTGATTCATAATCGTACATCTCATTGATGTTAAGTCGTATGAGAAAGATAATCTAATAATAGTGATTGTACCAAAATAAAATTATAACTACCGAATAAAATCGTTTAATACCCATCAAGTGAAATTCGATTAATTTCCCAACCGTCATTAATATTCCAATCCCTTTATACTCGAAACGACAAATCCAATAGATTATGACAACAGCCATGCATATCTCGTTCAAACTGTAATTATATTGCAAAATATAATGTTTACATAGATTTTACTAAATTAAAACATGCTGTTGATTTTATAATATTTATACACTTTCTAGTTCAAAATTTTAATTTTGATGAAATGTTTCAAAAATAATTTAAAAAAAAAATAATCCACAAATTATATCTCTAAAAAATATTTGATCTTAATAAATGGTGATTGGTATTCAAGAATCCTAATTACCCACTGAAAAGGTACCTAGTATAACCTTTAGAACTTGTTTTAGGTTTATGCACCTTTTAAAATGTAAATATGTATATACTATATATATACATTATAATTGTTTATGATAACACTAATTATAGCAATGAATAAAAAAGAATTTAAAATTAGAATTATCATCCGGTATATTATAATTATTATTGTCTTAATGTTTTTAAATATGATTTAAAAAACAAATTAAGTAATAAAAATCTTTGGTGCGGCTACGTAGTTATTAAATTCTCAAATATTTACCATCTTTAAAATGGTTTTATAAAAAAAATGTATGATGTGTCGATCGTTTGTTAAAAATGCATTTAGAAATGTTATCCTATATACAATGTTATTACAACCAGTGTTTTTCAAAAAAGTATAAAAAAAACAGCGTGATAAACTACTTAGATTTACCATTGTTAACGTCATCGTCATACCTTTCTATTGTTACTATACATTAAAGTATAATTTATTTATAAGACTAAACAGTGTTCAAAGTGAAAAAAATATTAAAGCGTAAGTGTGAAGTATCAAAATCAACCATAAACAAATCTTCGTTACTTTTTATATGAAATGAGATAATATTTTTTGATACCGCAAAAATACAAAGTAGCAAAGTAGGTACTATAAGTTATTATGCAAATTAATCTTAATTAGTGTTGCAATTTTCGAAAAAGATATTTTTCAAAATATAAAAATCTTATTTAAATTGTATTCAATTATGATCACTAAATAATCATAGACTGTATTTAAATGAGGATGATATCCCACTTGTAAGACAAACAAGTTATGCCGATGTTAAAACCATTACAATATAATATTGTCTTATATGTAGGTAATGTGTTTTTGAATATCATTCTCTAGCAAAAATGTTCTACTGAAAAATTAATTTATCTGCAGTTGTTTCGTAAATTAACTTATTAATATTGATGTAAGTGAAGAATATCAAATTGTCAATTTTTAACTTAATGATACCTACCTAATGATATTTTCTTAAATAGTCTATATTATTATTTATCATATTGTACATTTTGGCAGATGTACAATATAAAATACAATAAAATATAATAAAGTAGTTAGTTCAATAGAAAATATATTTAATATGATATAATTAAATGGATGAAATTTATTTGAATTTGTAATATTAGCAGTGATTACATTTTTAGCCGATTTAAAAATAAATATTTTTAATTGATTTTTATCTGAAATATAATTTATTAAAAATATTCAGATATTGAATTATTACACCCAGTCATCTTTAATCTATTTAATGTTTCAAATAATTCATTTAGGATAATATAATTACATATTAAATATAACTCAATCTAGAAAATAATGAAAAACGACGCTTTACCTATTGTTTCAGTTGTCTACTTTTTTTTTCAATCAAAGAAACTAATTAAACAACTTAATAATTCAATTTACAATAATTTTCAATAATAAAATAAATCAATAAAAATGCAGTGCACCTACCATATAACTCCGAAGTTACTAGTTTGTTGCACACTTTCACTGGATTTTTAAATTATGTTTTATTGAATAAATAATTAACTTTAAATTGAAATATCTGAAGTAATTAATTTAATTTTACTTCGCATAATATATCGAATTGAAAAAAAAAAGTATTATAATAATATTATTAAATAAGAATTAGGATCACCTATATTTGATACAATTATAAATTATAATTATATTAAAATGAATAGATACAAAACAACAGTCACACGATTTATATAAATTTATATTGAATTTCAGTGTTGAATACAAATTATAAACATGCAGTATAACAATTTAAATAACTTAAAAAAACCTAATCACTTATTATTTTCATAATACAAATAAACCTTGATGTTACTTTAGAGCTACCACTGACCACCGTTCAATGCAGTAATACCTCTTATAAACTATGAATGCGACCAATGAAATTACTTTAAAAATTTCAGGACATGTTTCACCAAAATAAAATGCTATATATTTGATTTTATACAATTTGTCAACAGAGTTATATATGATTTCAAAGTTTGAATAGAAATGTTTCATAATTTGTAGCATAGATTTAAATTTTTGAATTCTAATTAAGTCTTAAGAAAGATTTCGAATTTGAAAACAAAACATTAATTTTATAAATGAGCCAATGTTGGGATAGTTCCTTTTTAAAACGATCTAGTTCCGTTTCCCGTTAATTTCTTAATAAAAGAAATCATTTCAGATCCTCGTTTCTTATCTAAAGAGGGAAATCGCTCCAAATTCCGTTTCTCTACAATAGAACTCGTTCAAAACTTCGTTCCAAGTTATTAAAAAAATTGCGATTTCATAATATTACCATTTTATTTATAATAATAGGTATAGAACAACGTTTTATTTAAACGTAATTAATTAAACGTAAACCAACTAAAAATATATTCTTATTTATTAACTAGTAGAAAAAAAAGAAGACTATACAACAATTTAAAATATGTTATAAACATTTAAAGGAATTGTGATTTTTGCTCATGTTCCTCAAAAAAAATAATACGTTTATTTTATTTTTTTTTATTTTTAAGGAAGCCGTTCCAAGCTTCAGACCTACAAAAATAATTAATTCCTGGAATCAGTTCCTGTCGGAATGAATTCATTTTCAATACTAAAATGAGATTGAAATGAAATTGATTCTACATGAAATTGTAAATTTCAAATAAAAAATTTATAAAATTGTAACTATATTATAGGTGGTGATAAACAATACACTGAATACACCCCTATCCCAACATATCTCTGTAATGACAATGTCTTCAACGGTATTGTAATCACTATCCATAGTATAAACGCCATAAATATTGAGCACTTCGAAACTCCTTAAGTCGACAACCTAACCATCAAGTACAAGACGGGCGATGAATAATATTATATTATTATGTATCCACCTGGATAATATATTGTTTTAAATAATGAGCATACCTAGTGGGAAATGTATTAAGTAGTAACGAAAAGTTGATTTCTACATTGTTAATACTGTCTCCAAAATTATGTGGTGATGAAAATTTGTTATTTCAGTAAAAATGGGACTTAGAAGTTTTAACGGTACCTACCTACCTAATATGTTGTTTCGTGCATTTTCTTTTTTTATTATTATAAGGAAAACTCTGAGAAGACCAGTAGAGGAGTTTAATAAGTTTTTCGAATACAAGACCCACTTTCCTTAACCGCGATGACCGGAGTAATTTACTAGCAAACAAAAGCTCTTTACCGGAACCAATAAAAGCGACGTGCAAACGTAAACGATATTTTGAGAAGTTATTTCCTGCTTTCGAATTCACTGTCCGTTCATTTTTTTTTCATCCCACAACTAAGATTCCACTTCCAAAATGCGTTTGGCACATTTATTGTATATAATAATATCATACACACAAAAATGTTGCACTTAAATAAATTAAAACGTTTAACATTTGTATACATTTTTTATATATTTCAGTATGAGTAAAAACAAAATATAATATTATTTTTTTATAAAGCATATCGCGTTCAACTTTTCACATTCCATAATTAAATAAACATATTATTATGTATAATAAACATGGTATAAATTGGTAGAATCAACAATTTTTATTTTAAATATACAAAATACAAATGCATTTTGTGTTAATTGAAACAAAATATATTTTTACATATTTTATATTATTAACTAAAAATATAATAAAAATATTCCAATTTCTTATTATTATTATTATTCTTTTTAAGTAATTTTGATAAATTTAATACTGTAATACATATTGAAATAGTCAGATATTATATATTAGCTTACACTCCTCAAATACCTGAAAGATACAGTATGTCTAAAATGCTTTTAGGATTTTTAGAAAAATATGTATATAGTTATGTCACAATATATATTATATAATTCAGTGGTATCAAAGACGGCCGCGGCTCTTTCAAAAACATAATTATTGCAACAGTTACAAATAACCAGTATTTCTTATGAGAATCGTATAGCTGTATCACTCCGAATATTAATATAAATCTCAACAGTCTCGACTAGATCAGTATCTTTAACTTAGATGTAGTCGCATACCTATCCAATGATTATACAAATTATATAAATCAATCATAGCATAAAATATAATTTTAATATATTATAACATAAGCATTATAATTCATGACATATTATTATGTACGTGATGACCGGTGATCATAATATGTTTTTTAATAAAACCACACTTATGTCGGGTGGCACTACTGATTGTTCTCTCAATCTGCCAGTCTCGCTATGTACTTATTGTAACCTAAATCAAAATTACTTGTTGTACTTAATTTGTGTACCTATAGATTGTAATGATTTTTAATATAATAATAATAAAAAATAAACCACACTTGATTCTAATACCTGCCTAATTAAAACTATATTGTGTATTAAGTAATCTTTGAACAGTAAGAAATAACTTAAACACTTATATCTTGATTGGACTTTTAATCCTTTTTATGATGATAAATTTTCTTTTTTTTATTAATATAATACAGTGAAAACTTAAACTAGCAGATATATAAGAACATAATAATAATAATTCAAGTACATAATTTACAGTGAGTTTCAGTGAGTAGGTACGAGTATTCAGCGAAAGTGATGGTTATGGCGGTACGAAGTGGTATGACTTGGTTTAGAGTTGCAAATAGAGTGGTCTCATGTAATGTAAGAAGAAACTCTAAAAGAGACTCTTGTAAGAAGATCCAGAGCATCAAGAGACCCATTTAAAATGGAATTAACAAACTGTTGGTCAGCTTAAATGTGTCGTAAGAAGAAAGTTTGATAATTTGTAGGACTTCACGGAAACGTGAAGTTTTAGCTGTGGGTAGCCGGTATATTGAGAATATTAGAATCATATAATAAAACAAATTTATTTTTAACATATTCAATGTACAATTTTGCAAGGAAATTGTGAAAAAACCATATTCTAGAAGAGGTATAACAAGTATAAAGTACAAAAATGGAGACATTTGACTGAATTAAAATGATTAGTTTTACATATTTTAATGAAACCTAGAATTTTTTATGCATTATTTTCATTTATATTAAGACAGAGATGAGGATGAGTTGTATAAATCCAAAACTTTTAGCAAAAGAAACCCACTGGAGTTGGAAATTATTCAAAAAATGAAAGTAAACTAAAGTGAAGAACAAGATATTCTGAAGAAATAAATGATTTGACACTTATTATAGTTGAGAGTTAAACCAGTATGGATAACTTAATAGTTAACGGAAAATATCTAACTAATTTTGTATACGACGTATACATATTTTGCAACTGACTATAGAGAATAAATTTTATTTAAAATTGTTATAAATTATCATTTTTAAGTACATTTAATTTTATTAGGTCTTTAGATCATACACACAAATTTGAATTTGCGTTTAATATTAAACGTTCTAATTTGATCTATTCGAATCAAAACTGTTCTTACGAGTTACGAATATAAAGCCAATTTATTTGTTATATATAATCCCCTAATAGTATTGTAAACAATACCTTCTATATTCATAGTAATAAGTATACAATACCGACACAGTAGAAAATGTCTTTTAAAATTGTAAAATAAAACAATTGATTTCATGAGACAAGAATTTTTCAGTACAGGAACTTACTCATTTTTCGATGAGAAAATGAACCGTACCAGTGACCAACAAATGGGTAGATAAGATACAAAACAAGAAATCCAAAATACAATTTTCTCCAAAAAATTTGGAAATTTATATTATTTATAAAAGTTAAATTTGGGTCATGACTGAAAAATAATTTTGGAGATCACAAAAAAAAAATGGAAAATTAGAAAAATTAAGGCATTTCCCTCCAAGATACTTTTTCTGTTTTTAAAAAATTAAATGTTTGAAGTATAATATAATAATATGTATTGGATTTCTTGTCCAAACAGATAATAAAATTTCTACATAAAATTGTTGTAACTGCATGAAAAAAGCGTTTTCTGAAGTCATCATTTTCAAGTTTGTAAAATATACCTACAGGATTAAATTATTCAGGTGTTACTGGTTATATTACTTATGTTACTTATTATATTACTAGGAATTAATTGTCACACAACAAAAATTACATTCAAATGTTTATTAAAAACCTCAAAGGACTGAGACAATGGATTTAAAATTAAATATATATTTTTTTACGACTATTTGATTTAAAATTGGTGCATAAACACAAGTTTAATTACGGTTTAATGCTGCAAATGTATACACAATTATTTTCTAATGTAAACTGGTAATAATAATATTCAAGTTACATTCCATTCGTTTATTTATGGATGGTTAATTATAGATGGCAAAAACTTTTTGTACAGTAATTGACAAACATTGTAATTCAACTCAAATCAATAGGTGCATTATCAAAATGTCTTGGATTATATTTCAAATGAGGTTCTATGCGAATACACGTGCATTACAAGATCTAATCATTTATTTATTTTTTACTTCAGTTTTTATATCATAAAAATATTATAGCGAGTAAGTTTTTTTTAAATATTTTGAATTTAGTGAACTAAATTTGTTACAGAATAATTTTAAGTGAATATAACAATTCATAATATTATATCATTCTTATATCAAAACTCAGTCATCGTATTCGTTTGAACAAAGAATAATTATTGTAGGTACCTATATGATAACACAAAGTATTCAGTAAACTAATGACATCTAGAAATGAGAATGACCTCACATTAAATTCTTAAACAACTATTTCAAACATTGAAATTAGTATGTACGTATAATGTCGTTGTTTCTAACTATTTTAATAGAAATTCAAGTATAAGTTGAATTGAAATTTTTATGTAACTGACAACTAAAAATAAATAGAATTATATACCTTTGTTATGTTTTTTTATAATATAAAAATTTAAAAAATCGTTAGTCAGATTTGCTAATCAAAAATAAACATTAAAAATAAATTAGAATCCATTAAAAAAAAATAAATGTACTCGTATATCCAACCATAACAGGGAAACAAAAAAGCTTTTATTTTACAAAGAATTCAGAATGAAAATAAAAAGCCTTTAAAATTGTATATGTATAAGTTACCTGGCATTTATGAGAAACTTCTAACTTAAGAGGCTTATAAATTATCATCAATAGTAGGTACCTATCAAAATAGTAATAAATATTCTACCAAATAAACTCAGTTATGGTACAATATCTGGCCAAGCCAATTATCAGTCATGGTCTATGGTATATGAGTCTTACTAATTATATTAATAGTGATAATACTATTTTATGTAGTTAATACGACGTAATACAAGGTATTCCCAAAGGTTGAAAATAAGAAAATATTGATTGTTTATTGAGAGCTGATATTTAAAAAAATTAGAAACATGCTGGTACTTCTGCTGGAAAGATGTTATTGTATAGTAAACAAACGTGACTTTGCTAACAATATTTCACTAGACGAAGAAGGTGGTTCAACTGTATACAGTGACGAAAAAAGAATCTCCTGCAACCACATGTTTATAATATACTTGTGTACACTAGACGGTTGACCGTTAATAACCTTTTTTTTTCCATACAGAATTGCACAAAAATCGCAATAAAAATGTCTGATGTGTTTGAAAAAAAAAAATTTAGGATTTGAACCAATGTGGATTTTCTTTTATCACCTAGTCAGCTTTAAAATAAACAGTGATTGTAAAACGGAAGATCAAGTTTTGATGGTTTGTCCATATATATAGTGACGTTTAATTTTAAATAAATTATAAATTTCATCTATCAAGTTAATCATAGTACTATCGATGTGATTTTGAGTACCTACAAAAAATAAACAACATTCTTTCGAAGTGCCCAATTTTTAATTTTTAGAAACTGAACCAAAGTTGGCTAAAGATTAAACTATTTATTATTATTTTTAGAACACGTAGAACTGCGGTTGTAAATAATTGAGTTTAATTCTTGATTATTATTATTTCTATTTTATCAATTATTAAAAACAAAATCCTCAGTAATGTTCTGAGATAGGACTGAATGACTTTCAAAATAAATTATTTACTATATAATTGTATACTTCATAAAAAAAAAAACTAGAGCTAACCCTCACGATGGTTGTGAGTTGTAACGTATTGGATTGTAGTAAATAGATCTGTCTTTAAAACATAGTACTATTTTATTTACCGTCTTTAAAGTATACATTAGACCTGGAATAAGCTATTATTAGTAGTGGGCTGATGAGCACTAATTCTCCACTATCAATAACAAATAAATCTACCTAGGTAGTAGGTATATAAGTATTATAATTGTAAATCAAACTTTAATAATATAACCATTGAAATTTTCTGAATACTATATTAAAATGTATTTCCTTACTAGACTCCATTCCAAACAGTAATCTGAAAATACGATTGAATGTAAGTATCTAATGATTGATTTTAATATAAAATAGTTCAAACCGATTTCAGTATTGTAAAATATATGTTAAGAGATTTTGATTTGAATACATTGTAAATACAAAAGTATAACTATTATGTTGACTTATTTAATTCGAAATGTATTATACAATTGTAGTTTTTCTTTATGAATAAATATAAAATTGTTTTTAATTAAGATCTATAAAGAGTTCGTATACGTATACCCTGTATTTGTACAATTTTGAATTTAAATACTTTTGTTTTATTCAATTTTTTCAAAAAATGTGTTTAATCATTTACCTATATTTCTTACAAAAATACTATAACTAAACTTCTATTAAAAGTAAAAGTAAGAATAGAAACATCGAGAAATTGTTTTCCATTGTCATGGAATATCAATTAAAAGTAATGATTTATACATTTTTTTACGATGTATTCAACTCGTTAAAAATCAAATTATTATCTACGAAAAAAAAATCATTAAATACGTAATATTATAATTGTTAAAAAGGTAACTATAGAAATCAGGTCGGACGTGTTAATGGAAAATGCTTGTAACCCAATACTAACACTTTATTGTTTGAAGAGAACGGAGGGAATATAATGTTTTCCGGTTGACAACGTGCAATAGAATATCAGCAGTATCGATATGATCCTAAATTCTTGATTTGCACTATATGAGACAGTGTTCCTGTACTTTATATTTGTGTGTGTAGGCATTTAAAATTTGTAATAAGTGGGGCACAAACTGTAATTCTATATAATTGGGGATTTTTTTTAGTATAGAATTATTTACAACTATTATTTATCTATCCGTTTATGTCCAATGACGGTGTTTTTAATTAATTATTTTTTAGATATCTTAGTTTAGTGTCATTATTAGCTTACGTAATAGTTTATGTAATATACGTTTATAATCATAAGTATTGGTACCTAATTTATTTATACATTTATTTATTTATATTATTGATTAAATTTTATGATAATTTGATTTTAACAACTAAAGTATTTTGAATAAACAATCTATCAGTGCCAGTATAATTATTAATTTGTATTTACTCAGTGTAAAACGTATATGAAACTTGAGTTATCAAAAGAATTTGATAACAAATTATATATATAAATATATTATTCATTGGCACGTAATAAATGAGAGCAAGAGAACGTATTATCAAATATTATTATTATATCAGAATGATCAATCTGAACTATATAAAAACAATAAAAATATACATATACATTATACATATAAATACGGAAACTGAACCTGGGGGTTGAGGCACTCTGATAGGACTTAGGATGGACGGCAACCGTTACAACGTAAATAGCTTCTCAGTTTTCCAATCCTAATCAACACGAATTGCGGCCGTTGCATTATTTACCTATGCCTTGAAGGCTTAACTTGTAATGTATTTAGCTACGCGTTAATATTTAAAATCAACTTATAATTTTTAATCATCATATTATGAACTGAAAAAAACCCCATTATCATTAAAATATTAATTATTAAATAATATAGAGTATAGTGTGCTCACTTATGAGTACCCAGATTATAATTATTAAAATTAAAAAATATAATGTATTTTTTATATTTTATACTTTGTACTAATGTATTAGTTATACATTTTGAAAATGTAAAATCATAAGTGTAAAACAATTTATACAATAGAAACAATATCAAGGATATACTTTGTATTCAAATTTTAATTTATCTGATAATCCCCGTTGTGAAATATAAATGAAATTCTATAAACTCGTCAGGTATGTTAAATATTTAAAAATACAGTAGGTAAGCATATATTAGACTCCATCCACATTCATTACGCTAAGTCATTATATAAGTGGTAATTACTTATTTTAATACTTAAAGAAAATGTTATTATTTTATTTTATTTTGAAGTTAAGTTAAGTTTAAGTTTATGTTATTTGTTAACGTAATTGTAAACTTAATTTACGTATTACAATCAATATATTTTAATTTAACTAAAACTTAACTGAACTAAGAATATCATTGACTTGTGTGGCCTTGAGTCGATAACAATAGTTTATAGTTAAATATTATAATATTAAGTATTTTACAAATGCATTTATCACAAATAAATTAGGAATAAAAATACCATTAAGTACATAAATATTAAGTTACATCGAACGTTTAACGCTCTTACATAATAATAACACTATTATTTTAATGATAATACAAGTATCCCTTGAGAGTTGAGATCACTGATCAGAGGCATATCTCGGTGTTGCATATTTCCTGACACAAACACAAGTACGTGGACTACATAATTCTTATTAAGTCCTACGTTTACAAGGTAGTTTAATTTTAATTTTGTTACGAGTATCATTAATGTATGGCTGGAGTCAACTTTGAACACGCAAAATGGCAGTCATGTATGCAATCATTTAGTAAGAAACCTCGGAACCGTTAACCGTATATACTGTCTATTGACTGTTAGTAATTTTTTACTGCTTAATATATACTTTGATAATTAATTATATTATATTGTAGAAATCGTTTAAAATTACATTCAAGATCTCAGGAAAATTATATGTCACAATTACTGATAACCAAAGGTAGTAACTAACATTTAAATACGAAAAACCGCAGTGTTTTATAATAAAATTATGTATGTCGTATATGAGCACTCTCGATTTGCATTCCAAGGTAGGTGCAAGATTCTTTCACTCAAATTGTCTTTGGGTGAGTTCGGAAGTCCTTCTCAATTTTCTTCCCATAGCATACCAAGATTCTTAATTAATATATTGATAGTTGTACGTATAATGACAGTTGTTATTTAGATTCCCCTAATGTTCAAAAAATTGTGTTGGTATATTTGTTAAAATATATTTTAAAATAATTTGATAAACTAAATGTACATTAAATAATTCTACAATGACGTATTCAATTATTCAGTTAATTTAATTTTTACATTTTTCCTATGTTGTAAGATAGAAATTGAATTCTTAAATAACTAACTGTCATGTATGCGCTCATAATTGTTTTTAATTTAAAAAAGGGGGTCAAGTGGATGTCGCTCTGCTGTACAGTAGGTTAAAGTAGATCACTGTATAATGGATGGTATTAAATTTGAATTCAATGATATAATATCATTGTATACGAAAAACGATTCTGAGTGGAGACGGTATGTCGTCTAGGATATTTTAAATTATATTGATATTGTTATTATACAGTAGCTGCTAAGTTGAATTAATATTATTCATATTATTTAATTATTAACATAAAATTATCAGTGATGCTAGAAAAATATTATAATATATACTTGTACTCGTTAAAATTGATTTTAATATGTAATTTCGTCTAAATTGGAATTTAAAATGTCTATAAAAATAACTGTGTTTATATATTTTTTGGATTTTTTGATTACAGTATGTACCTACTATTTATTAGAATCTTTATTTTAAATTTTCAATCCTTAGTTATAAAAACTGACCATTTTATAATTGTTTAATTACAATAATTTATAATTTTTGAGATTTTGATGTATTTGGTCAAAATTCGAATTTTAAATGCTTTATAAAA